>ML383472.1:39121-85367 GCA_005239525.1 Nicotiana knightiana | reverse complement strand
GGAACACATCTGCCTCACATGAAGCCCATAATCTTGTTTAAATCCATTCATACACTTCAAGCCAATTCTGCTTGCAATGAATTAGGCTGATAGCCTTACCTGGATCCATAATGACCCACTTCCTCTCATAATACGCAAGAACAACCATCATAGCCAGGACAAACACCTCACAATCCACAACCAAATGAACCAAACGCCTTCCAGGCGTAAATTCTCAAATAAGCAATATTACACTTCTTTATACTCAGTCCAAATCTTCAATCCATTAAGTGACTACATGCCACACTTATATAATCTTCCCGTGGTCACGCTCTCACGACCTTTCACACAAGGTAGCAAGTCTGCACATCCACCACTGGCCACACTAACACTGTAAAACAAATCAAGAGCCCATAACAGGGTACACAGCCTCTTCCACCGAATATGTATCCCAGGTGACACTGAAGATAACACCAGCTTACTCTGGACTTTCAAATCACTTTTTCTTGATCATCCGAGCTCATGAAATCCTTGCTAACACCGAACCGCAATCTCTGTTCTTACTCCCAGTTACACACTGTTTACTGCACCTAACATGCCAATATTAAATTGCGCAAGAATTCCATCATGACTCCTGAACCACTAATAGGGTGAACACTTCATCATATAAAAACCTCTTACTTACCTCAATTCAAGAGGACAATAACAACACTCTAGTGAATTCTCACAATCGCCCAACATGCAAATCCTTAAGTAGTGGTCTGAACCACCATAAGCCTCCTGGGATCCGCCTACACCTGACAGGCCATAACACTCAAATGCTCCCAAATCAAATTTGTTACGGCGGCCGTCAAACCTCTCACACACTGTGCAAACCACACGCATAACTCAATCACACTGACGAAATTGATCACTGTCGCACATGTGCCATTTCAACCATGACTAATCAATATATCTTCTTTTAATCATCTTTGATTCCCTTAGGAATAATAGTAACTTCCTTCAACTCATAGCAACTCAACCCTCACTCATCCCGAGTGACCTTGATTCACGAGACCATGCTGCCTAAATCCCGCAACCCGTCTCATACCCTCTTGATAATCTTTCTACAAATCCGGAGTTTACTCCTCTTACTCCCTCAATACTGTCCTGCATGCTGAAAATAACATAAAGCACACCGACCATTTTCCCTTTCTCAGAAATTACTCTGCAAAAGCTCGATTCTCGATCATACTGATGCCTGAAATCCTTAGACATCGCGTTCTTAACTTTTGAACTCACTAGGACCGCTATTGAGAGTCACCCACTCTGACTGGCCCCGAGTACAATCAACTCCAAGGCTCTTCTAGCACATGAACACCCTTTTCCTTGAAGCACGTGACTGAGTCACTACCCTGACAACTCACCTATGCCTTAAGCATAATTCTGAATCTTCCAAAGCCTAATCTTGGTCCGACAGGGCCAACTTTTGCACACATTCATCAAATCCCACGCACAATCACCATTTTACTCCTTTCCCTTAGCTGTAATAGCTTGACAACACACCGACAATCCGCAACCCCATGATAACACAACCCTAAAACCCAATTGCAGGTGGTGGGACTCCCCCACTTAGCCCGAAGCTACTCCTTGTACCACTCTAGACCCTGCTGAGATCCTTTCTCCTTTGTTAACATGATCTAGCTCAACCAATCCGTCCAATTCTTCCAAATTCTCTTGCATCATTCACATATTTTTCCTCCTACTGAATAGCCACTAGAATCCCTGGCAGAACCTTGCCAACTATGCCACCGCTAACCTATTCACAGGAGATAACCCACATGTGGAAATCACTCGCGGACACCTTCCAACGACGCTGAAATGCACACTCTCTACGACATCAATACCCCATCCTACGTCCTGCTTCATTTACCAACTTTACTAGTCCGTCCACTCCTCATGGACATCCATTAAATGCGCGACAATATCTTCTAGTTCCAAGCTATATTGCATCCTTCTTCATATCAACAACTCCTCTCTACTGCATCCAACCTTCCGCCAATGACCCACATTTCAACTTAAGCTCGTGGACCCAATCACCATCCACTAAAACTCTCAAACTTTCCCTCAAGATAGGCAGCTGTCTTACCACTGAACTCCTGTGTTGTGCCGCCACTCTACCACTTGATAACTCGTTCCTTTAAACCACTACCTGACTTCCGTTCCTTACACCTGGCCTTTTAGAAATTTAGCCGCCGCCTGATACTTCTCACATGTATTCCTTCGTTATATGCTGCCCAATTGCTTCCTCAATTCCATATCATTCCCTGCAGCTCTTAAACCAGCAGTTCTCCACGACTTCAAACTCTCCGAAGATCATCTATCTCGAGATGCCTTCATTAACAATGCTCATCCAGTATGGAACCATCGTACCTCACGGTCCCTGACAACCGCTTCTTCAATACTTCTTCACCATACTCTGACCCCATGCAACTGAAGAAACCATAGCACCAACAACCTTAACATATTCCATTCGATTAGTGACGACGACATCACATCACATGTGCATATCCCACCTTACTTGAAAACACCAAGTCTTACTACTTTATCAGCCCCAAAACCTGACCATTTATAGTTTAATTGCCTTCCTTCTGCCGGAATCTAAATACTGAAAAATCTCGAAATCACACTCTGAGAAGACCTCCCTTCAAACCATTCATTAGGACTCAACATATGGGCAAGCATTCTATCATCATATCGACATCACGCGATAACCAATCGCAAGCATCATCACTACCTGAGCATAGATTTAAGGCTCTCAGAAACACAGCTACTGAGCTGAAACAACATATTATTCTTTTGTCGGGCCATAAGAACAGCCCCAACCAATTACACATGGAAAACATCTCGAATTACATCCGTAGCACCATTTCAATTCCTCAAATTCTCGATTCATAGCAAGCGCTTCAGACGTATGAGATTGAGTAGGAATAAACATAGGCATAAGCCTTAAAGGAATAAAATTGCACGATGAGGAATCGAGAAGGGAAGTACTCCTAACAACCCTGTAGCCTCTCGAAGATAAGTACAGACGTCTCCGTACCGATCCGCAAGACTCTAATAGACTTGCTCATGACTCGTGAGACCTAAGGGAACCTAATGCTTTGATACCATGTTGTCAAGACCCAAATATCTATTAAGGTTGTGATGGCGCCAGACACCATCGTCAGGCAAGACAATCATTAATTAGTTGAAATAAATTCCTGTTTTAACATTTTTGAAATCATTACCTTTAACTTATTATGTAATAACTAAAAAAAATCCGTTAAGTAAATACGCGGTTTAAATATTCCATTTTAGAAAATATATCCCAAACACATCCCAAAACCTGGTGTCACAAGTGCATGAGCAATTTCTAAGAATTCATACAATCATTACAAAGCTTGTCCGAGATACAAATTGGACAATGAAATTTAAAACAACATGAATACAATACGAGGGAGACTCTGTCAGCTGCGGATCGCCTCCGAATGATGCAGCTCGCCTAAGTCTCCAAACCAGCCACATCGCTGTGAAAGTACCTGTGCAATAAAAATGCACAGGAAGTGTAGCATGAGTACGAAAATAACGTGTACTCAGTAAGTATCCCGCCTAACCTCAGAGAGGTAGTGACGAGGGGTCGATTTGACACTTGCTAAAGGTCAATTTAGTATAATCAAGTGAGACGCTAAGCATGAATGGCATAGAAAATTTATTAAGATCAGGAATAAATAATATCAACTTCTTCCACATTTAATACTTTAAATTTTTGTCATTTCAGTAGACAATTTAAATCATAATCCGGGATAAGAAACATCAGACTTATTTCACATTTTACACATCAATTCTCCTTCCTCATAACTGGCCATTAAAACTTCCTTAGGCTGATAAACATGTATAAATCACAGCAAATACGCAGTAAATATCATGCACAAGCAATACCGAGGGTCGACGACCCGAACCAACATAAACATAAACTGTGCACTGCCGAGGGTCGAACGGCTCGAACCATAGATGCATATATTTTCCCCGCTAGCAAATCAATCATGTGATGCGGTCAACATAATAATAATAAGGCTAACCTGCTCGCGAATCATACCTGCGACTCAGGTGCTCATATGTACACGTATTCACATAATAAATCCACATTTTTATCAAGAAAAAAACTTCTCTTGAAATGATAAAAATCCTCTTAAAGGAACACGAAAAATAGCAATTAAATCTTTGTTTTGAAACTCATTTGCCAAGGTTAATAATATTCAATAATATAACCTAATCAGGAATACAATTATCCACGGAGGAATCAATTCTCTTTCTAGATGATTAAGAAAATGAAATTTGGTCTTCTTAGGTATTCAATTACTATTTCGATCATATTAGCGATCTAATATTACTGGCAAGATAACAAGTACACAAGTAAGACATGCTAGTAGGTACTAAACTACCCGACCATAAGCATAATAGTAGCTACGCACGGACTCCCGTCACCTCGTGCGTGCGTATACCCCGAATATAATAACACATATTTAATTAGTTCACCTAGGGGGACAATTCCCCCTCACAAAGTGTGAAAGGAGAATTACCTCGCTCCGAAATTCCATAACCGGCTCCCAAGCTCTTCCGACGACTCCAATGGATGCACAACGCCGCAAACTACCAAATAATGGGCAAAGCAATGCAAATTCACTCTAATACTCACAATAAATTCAAATTATATAATTTCCCAACTCCGTTCAATGAATTGACCAAAATGCCCTCGGGTTCACATGCCTGAATTCCGAAATTTCTCGAAGATAAACTCTACCCGTAGCTTTACTAGTTCAAATATACAATTTACTCTAAATTCCATGCTCAAATTCGTGGTAGAAATCCAAAATACCATAACTAGGTTTTTCTTCAAAATTTTCCAATTTTTCCATAATTTTTCATGTTTTAATCCATGCATATACCTTGTATTTAACTTGAGATGAGTGGGAATAACTTACCTTGACGTTGATGATGAAATTCCCCTCTTGAAGCTCTCCTAAAATCGCCTAAGCCATGAGAAAAATGAGAAAATGAACCAAGATCCTTGTTTTAAAATATTCTGCCCATGCCGATTTTCACACCTGCGATCCAGTCCTCGTACCTGCGCTTCCGCATGTGCGCCCAAGAGTCCGCACCTGCGACTTCCTTCTCCTCCATCCGGATCCGCACCTGTGACCCATTTCCCGTATCTGCGCCTTCGCATGTGCGGAAATTCCATCGCACCTGCGATCCGTGCCAAGCCAGCCCACTCTCGCACCTGCGATGCCAAAGCCACACCTGCGGCTCCGCACCTCCGGCCAAATCCTCGCAGGTGCGGTCACACCAGATACCAGCAGCTCCAGCTCCTCTTCCAACTTCAAATTTGATCCATTAACCACCTGGAATCCACCCGAGGCCCCCCGGGACCCCGTCCAATCACACGAATCAGTCCCATAACATCCCACGGACTTGCTCGAGGCCTCAAATCACATCAAACAATGCCGAAATCACGAATCACACTCAAACTCAAACTTTATGAAATTTGAAATTTCCAACTTCTACATCCGATGCCGAAACCTATCGAATCATGTCCGATTAACCCCAAATTTTGCACGCAAGTCATATTTGAAATTAAGGACCTATTCCAACTTCTGGAATCGCATACCGACCCCGATATCAAATTTTCACTTCCGATCGAATTTCTCAAAACCCTTCAAATTCCTATCTTTAGCCAAACGAATTCAAAATAACCTACGGACATTCGAATTCACTTCCGATCGCGCTCCCGACTCCAGTATCACCATACGGAGCTATTCCCAGGCTCAGAATCCCAAACGGACATCAATAACACTGAATGCCTTATAGCCCAAACTTAGGAAATTTCTTCAAAATGCTGACTTCCACAATATGCGCCGAAACGCTCCCGGGTTATCCAAAACCCGATCCGGACATACGCCCAAGTCCGAAATCATGATATGAACCTGCAGGCACCTTCAAATCCTGATTCGGAGGTCGTTTACTCAAAATTCCAATCTTAGTTGATTTCTCCAACTTAAGGATTCTAAAATGAGAATTTTCTTTCCAAATTAACTCTAAACTTCCCGAAATTCAACTCCGACCATGCCTACGAGTCATAATACCTGAAATGGAGCTGCTCATGACTTCAAACCACTATACGATGCACTAGAGCTCAAAACGACCGGTCGGGTCGTTACACGTTCATTAAGTGGGGAATGGACATTGTTTCCCCCTTCCACGGGCACCCAGTTAGGCTCAATTTATATTGTTTATGACTGACTATTTTTCTAAATGGGTGAAATCCCAGGCGTACGAGAAGGTCAAAGAGAAGGAAGCCCAGGCGTACAAGAAGGATATCGACTTTAGCATGGAAAGAGACTTCAGTATTGAAGGGTATCAATCGACAGGATTCATTGTAAGGTCCAAACAGCCATATGAATTGTGTCTACATAGACTGCTCGAACCCTGACACAAAGCATCTACACGTGTATAACTATTATACACAAGAATAAAGAGAAGTCTTTTCCTTGCAAACATCTTGTCATTTAAAAATTTTTCTTTGCATTCTTAAGGAATTCCCTACTTTCGATCCCCTAAAGATATCGAGCCCAAGGGACGCCTTCACCCGAGTTCGAACAATCTCTCTCTCTTACTCATGGAATGCCGTCCGAAAATAAGCTCGGACGGTCCAAGCTATTAGACCTCGGGGGCATAAGACCTATTAGGAAACCCCTGAATTTCAAAGGCCACGACCGCCTCCACTCGAGGAATGTTATCTTAGGAAAGCCTGGATAAATCGAGAAAGAAAGCCCACTAAGCGACACACGAATTTAAAAAGTCTACGACCATATTACCATGGCTCGGAGACGTCCGGGACCCTTAACAAAAACAAGGCCTTCAAAAAACATTTCATAACCTGTTCTAAAGGCTACCCTCGCAAACTATAATTTAAACTACTTACTTTGGGAAAAAGTTTCCGGTAACACCGAACCGCCGAGATGCCTTAAAACAGAATAATGTAAAGGCAAGGTTTTTTAAACCTTTGAACATAACCTAATTATTGCATGCTAAGGCAGTTCGATCTTTGTGAATACAAATAATAAAGCAAAGGGAAAAATTCAAAAGCTGTGAAGGGGAAAAAAACATTATATAATCATATCCAAAATTCTTTTTACAAGGTCTAAATAGCCCCGATACAAAATTTTACAACAACCAAACGACCTAAAAAATAAAAGACAAAAACATTAAAAGGACCCTAAGTGGCCTAGTCTTCGCCGGAGGCCGCATCATCACCTTTAGGGTCTTTGCCATCTTCGGACTCACCCTAAACTTCATATCCCTCGGAATCTTCCTCTTTTGGATAAGCCAGCTTCCTGGCCTTGGCTTCGAATACCTCGGCATTCTCGATTTCAGCCAACAAGTTAAAACCTCGAGCATGCACTCCCTCGAGGGCCTCCCTTCGGGACTGCCACTTCATATGCTCTGCCATATTTCTCACTTGGTCCTGAGTTGCCTAGACATCGGCCTTGTGCTGGGACAACCTCTCATCGGCCTCGGCCTTGACCATGGCAACCTTTGACTTGGCCGCCTCAAGTTCCTTGGCCAGATTTTGTTGGCCGGAGACCACCGAGCTCAACTGAGACTAGAGCTCCTTGATCTTTTTGGCATGTACCAAGTCCTTTTCCTTTGTATCCCGGAGCTGGACCTCAGCCATAGCCCATTGTGCCTGGGCAGTCTCTTTTTTCGAGGCCAGGCGGTCCATGTTTCTTTTCCATTCTTCGGCCTCAGCTTTCAGCGTATCCACCTCCGCTTGGAGCTGCTCGATCTAGTCAACTTTCTTTTGAACCTGCGGGTTCAAACCTTTAGCCACTGTGTCTGACTCATCATCACCAACTTCAAATACTCGTCTTACGTGATCGACCAGGTCGGACTACTCCTTCCAAGCCGCTTCTAGTTCAAATTGGAGTTTCTCACTGAGAAGCTTGTAAGCATCCATCTTCCCAATAAGCTCCCGAGTCTCGACCTCGTGTTGGTTTAACTCTTTCTGATATCGGAGAAAAGTTTTGTGATGAAGCACCATGGCCTGCAAACACAAAGAAAATGTTACGATTGTTTGCTAATTAATCTAAGTACATAATAAAGAGGCATTCGAAGTTACCCGATTTAACGCCTGTTGAGCTTTGTTGAACAGGAAAGGTGCTTCTACCTCATCCATATTGGCTTGATCCTCTTCGGTCACCAGGCATCAAAGATAGTTGGAAACCCCCACAGGGGGCAGCGAGAACCCAGTCATCCTCTGGGATAGACATAATGATTGACCACTTCCGTTCAGGATCTGCACTCGGAGCTGGGAACCAGTCTACTAATCTCAGACTTGAATAAGGTCCGCGGGCTCCCGAAGACGGTGTCGTCTTTGGTATTGGTAAGTCAACTAACCCAGTGATGTCCTCTGAGGCGGTTGAATCTAAGCCATCACAGAAGTTATTAAAAGAATCTACCGCCCCTTGAGGCCCCTCATTTGGGCGTCTTTTCAACATCTGGTCCTCGTTGATCATGGAGTCGGTAAATGAAGGTGACCTAGAGAGATCTATCACCCAAGTGAATCCTTTGGGGCATTTTCCTCTACTAAAGAAGTGCCGGCCATGGTCTCTTAGTCGACCTCCCCAGCTCGTGGCAAAATGGCCTCGTCCCTGCCTGGTTCGGAGGCCTCGGCCACTGCCTCTTCATCGTCCACCATGGTTTGAGGCAGTTCAGTACCGCTTCTCATGTGGGTCATCAACTCGGAAGCTTATTCTACTTCTTCTTTGGACTCGTCCCTTAGTTGATTGAGTGAGTTCGATGAGACCTCCCGGGCACTGGTACTTTCCTTGGATTTTCGCAGCAGCCTTCTTTTCGGTTTTTTGTTCTCCTAGTTCGGAGAACTCGGTGTCCTTTTTCTTTTCTTCTCTTTATCCTGCCTCGGGGCAGATGGTTTGGGGAGGATATCTTCATCACCAGACGGAGGCCTCATTACGACATCTTTTGGAAGACGTGCAAAGGACAAAGAAGTGAGAACAAGCGCATCAAGAAAACTAAGTGTTATCCACTCAGGAGAGGAATCTCACCGTGAGAATGGGCCTCCCACCGGCCCTTCGAAAGTTTGCGCCACGCGCGCTCGGAATATTGCTTCTGTGACATGATGACCTCGACCCACTCCTTGAGTCAAGGAACTGCATCTGGCATCCGAGCTATAACTGCACCACCACGAAACATCGAAAAGAAGGGAGGAAAAGGAAAAGCGATAAATAAAATCTTAAAGGCAAGGTTATTCTTACGTTTCATGTTCCATTTATTAAAAAATGGCATATACTCAGCCGTGATTAAATCTGAGGTATTCACTCTAACGAATCATCCCAACCAGCCTCGGTCCCGATCTTTGTCGATGCTCGAGAATGGTGCCTTACTGGCCCGACGGGAAAGTTTAATTAATCCCCCTCGATAGAGTCGGGGATTGTACAGACGCATGAGATGATCGATGGTGAAGGGATACCCTTCAATTTTGTTTATGAAGAGGCGAAGGAGGATTACTATCCTCCAAAAAGAGGGATGAATTTGACCGAGGGTTAGCTCGCACCTCTTACAGAAGGCGATGATGACCGGATCCAAGGGGCCCAATGTAAATGGATAAGTGTAGACACTTAAAAACCCTCCACGTGGGTAGTAATCGCTTCCTCGGGCGTAAGAACCACCACGTGCTTATCAACCCAGTTCCAATCCTCCTTGACCTTGGAGAGGAAGCTATCGGTAACCGAGCATATATATCTCGAGACTGGTTCACACCGACCCGGTACCGAGGAGGGTTTATCGACCTTGAAATCGGCACCGGTTGGGCACCCCGCAGGAATGAACAACTTCAGGGGAGGTTCCGGTGTCGGTTCCTCAGTAGTAGCAGACGAAACATTTTCCTCTTCAACCGATCACGAGGCAGAGGGAGTTTCTTTTTGGGGAACAAATTTTGAGGTCTTTGCCATTTTTTTAATGAAGGAAAAAGAGGAAGTTGAAAGAGTATGCTTGATGGTTTGGAATGAAGAACATAAGTTCTTATAAAGGGATGTTAGAGTAACCAGAAAATTATGCTCGGGAGTGTTTGAAATTTCTAAGGTACCAGGGCAGAAGGTTTGAAAGTAGAGTTTGAATGCACTAATTAGGGGATATTTATAGTTTCTCAGCGACTGTTCACATCGAGAAGTGGCCGACCGGCAACTGACAAACATTTAATGCCTAGCGAGACATTTTGACTGTTTTGTCATTTCTGTCACAAAATATTGAGCTTAGGATCGAAAGTTCATATCGTTTCTCGTCATCTACTCTCCGAAAAACGAGGGGACTATCTGTATACGGTCGAAGTCGAGCTCGACTACAACTTGGTAGATTGGGCTTGGAACACGGCGACCACGGACTGGAGATTGACCTCGAGTATCACCGAGCTACAACCTGAGGTCAGAAGACCTACCTTCGAGGAACGTTGAGTCTGCTATCGACCTTCGCCTCGAGCGAGCTTGGAAATAACAACCGAAAGACCGAAATATCCATGACCGGATGTATATTACAGCGGGAATCTCGGCGCATAACGACAAGGAGCCAACAATCAGCAAGTCAAGAGATGTTTACCTTTTATAGAAATGTACCTAGAGCAGGACTCCTCTACTATATAAAGGGGGAGGGGTCTGATACTTCATTTAAAAAATTGTAACACGCATCCCAAAGCAATATACTGTTATTTCTAGTCCTTATTATCTTGTTATTTTGTTCCGGCATCGATAAAAGCATTTTTGACTCGAGGGTGGTTAACTTTTCAAGGCTAAGATTGTTCAACTTGTTTGCTTTGCATTTACTTTTTCATTATTTATTTTAATATTAATCTGATTTCTCATTTTATATCAAGTTAGATCACGTATTCTTAATATCACGTACAAATTCAATTGTTATCCGATTTTGAAGGTGAATAATATTAACGCAATAATAATGGGGTGTATTTTTTTTTTTAAATTTGTACTTTCACGTAAATAACTCATAACTCATCTATTTGGCCATTGAATATCTACAAATGTCTAGTTCATCTAAGCGGAGTTAGAAAAATGAAATCTCCTAATGTTTTCTTCTTTCTTTTTCGAGCTTGCAGAATATTTTTAATTTTTCTTCTCTGAAACTGTAAGAAATATTCTGTATGGATGGGTATGAGTACCCTCTGATTTATTTACTAATAAACATGTAATATGAATAATTCACCAACATTTTTGTCACTCGTGCTTTTCTTTTGTTTTTTACTCCGTAACACTTCGCACGAGAATTCATAAAATTATTATTTGATCAAATTTTGTATAGTAGTTTTTAGTATTATAGTTTATTGATTTGAATATGCAAGTCCGAAAATAATAAAATTAATTATTGTAAGTTAAACTAATCATATAGCTAGGCTGAAGGCAATACGTAATGAATAAAAAGAGCTTTTGTTATAAATATATATTATATTATGGATTTTCATTTAGTACTCTGTTGTAAATAAGCTTTCTGAAGAAGTTTATCCATATGAGACTCCGCCGTAAATATGTTTATCTATTTGGTACTCTGTTGTAAATAAGCTTCCTGAAGAAGCCTATCCATATGGGACTCTGCCGTAAATATGTTTATCTATTTGGTACTCTATTGGAAATAAGCTTCCTGAAGAAGCTTATCATTTCGGTACTTCGTTATGGATAAATATTACCCCTGGTAGAAGATTATCTATATATGGTGCAGTAGCAACTTACACAGCAGTTTGCAGTACAGCTTACACAGCATCTTCCTTCTTCTATAAATAGAGGAGATTTCAGTTCATTATGTACATTAGTTTGAGAGTTGAATAATATATCAGTTTCTATCTATACTGTATTTAGTTTATTTACTTTGTAGTCGTTATTTTATAACACGTTATCAGCACGAGACTCTGCCATTTTGAGCACTTACTTCGAATTTACTTTCTATTTCAGTGTTCATCTCTGATGAAGGCAACGCTCTTATGTCCTTGGTTAGATATTGTTCATTCCAAGCATCATAAGGCAGATTGTATCCTTGAGGCGGTGAACTTTTCTTCTTGGCGGTAGTGATGTGGATATCACTTACGTCTGGAGTGACCAAATTTGTGTAAAGTAATTTGAGCATTTTGCTTATATTTGGTTTAATATCTTTATCATCGCTTGCTTGGTTACATGATAAGTATACAGTACCTATTTTGATATTTATTATTATCCTAATTATCTTAATAAAGAATTACAAAATGGATAACATTGTTAGATCAACTTAAACTCTAGTAGATTTTGCAAGAAATATACAACCACCAGAAGTAGTTATGTTTCGTATATCTCATTGTAACTGTTAGTTTAGTAGTCAAATAGGAGTAACTAACCTTAACCTTAATCCTATATGTATTAGGAGTAGGACATGTATTATCCATATATAGGGATCATTGTATCATTGTATGGTGTGAATAATATATTATTTTTTCTTGTGCTTTCTCACATGGTATCCGAGCTATCGTGAGAGATTTATCGCTGTGTATCAATTCCAGCGACTCCGGGAAGAGAAATCAATCAACCAAGGTATGCCGCAGTAAAAAAAGCCACTTTTTATCAGTGTTGTGCAAAAACTAACACCAACACTAAGTAGATCGGCCTCCGGCGACCAACCCTAGAAAAAATCTCCGTCAGAAAATCCTTCACGCGCTCCCACGCACCACCAGCAGTTTTTTCCGGCGAGCGCGTGACACCCACGCGCCGGCGCGTGTGACCTTCTCCGGCCAATTTTTGGCCACGCTTCTTGAGGACAGCCTACTCGCCCATCAAATCCGAGTCTATTGGTACTATTTCCGATAGATTCCGATGACTTTGAAATTTTTCGGCAAGCTACAGTGCTTTCCGGCGCGTGTACCCTTTTTCCGGCCAGATTTTGAATTTTTTTTTTCAGACAGCGTGTTCTTGAGGTATTTCCGAGCCTACCCATCCAAGTTTCACCCAAATTCGATGATTTTTTTATTTTCCGGCGACATAAACACCAGATTCCGCCGACTGTTTCTGATTTTTTTGCCACAAGTGTCCAAATTTTTCGTGTTATTTGCTGTACTTTTATAGACCTCTCTTCACTCCAACAATGTCTTTTGGAGTTGATGTTTTCGGATCTAAAAATCAGGGCTATGGCAGTTCGGGTATTATCATTACCTCAGAACCTTTAATGAGAGGTTCAAACTACTTAGCTTGGGCTTCATCTGTCGAGCTGTGGTGTAAAGGTCAAGGTGTTCAAATCATCTAATTCAGAAGTCTAGCGAAGGAGATGAAAAGGACAAAGAACACTGGGAGAAGATCGATGCTCAATTATGTAGTATTCTGTGGAGATCTATTAATTTCAAGTTGATGCCTTTGTTTCGTCCATTCCAGACATGTTATTTGGTTTGGGAAAAGGCTCGTACTTTATACACGAATGACATATCTCGTTTCTATGATGTGATATCGCGGATAAAATTTAAAGAAACATGAATTAGATATGTCTACTTACTTGGGACAAGTACATGCAGTCATGGAGGAATTTGAGAAGTTGATGCCAGTTTCTGTTAGTGTTGAGAAGCAACAAGACCAGTGACAAAAGATGTTTCTAGTTCTTACTCTTGCTGGACTTCCTAATGATCTTGACTCAGTATGCGATCAGATTTTGGCTAGTCCGACTGTCTCCACAGTTGATGAATTATTCTCTCGATTACTTTGCCTTGCTGCAGCACCAAGTCACCCAGTAAGCTCATCACAAACACTTGACTCATCTGTTCTCGTATCCCAGTCAGTGGACAATCGGGCATCTCAACCTATATAAAATAGACGAGGAGGAGGTCGTTTTAGAAGGCCCCGACCCAAGTGCTCTTATTGTCATAAACTTGGACACACTCGTGATGTGTGCTATTCTTTACATGGTCGTTCACCCAAAAATGCTTATGTTGCTCAGACTGATACTTCTGTTGCTGGTAATTCTTTTGCTTGTGTTTCCTAGTCTAGTACTCTTGGACAATGGGTTGTGGACTCAACTGCTTCTGATCATATTTCTGGTAATAAATCACTTTTGCCAAATATTGCATATTCACAATCTCTTCCCCCTGTTACTTTAGCCAATGGATCTCAAACTAAAGCAAAAGGGGTTGGACAAGCAAATCCTCTACCCTCTGTCACTCTAGATTCCGTTCTTTATGTCCCTGACTGTCCTTTTAATCTTGCATCTGTTAGTCGTTTGACTCGTGCCCTCCATTGTGGGATTTATTTTATTGATGATTCTTTTATTATGCAGGACCGCAGTACGGGACAGACGATTGGAACAGGACTTGAATCAGAAGGCCTTTACTACCTTAACTCACTCAATTCCTCCAAGGCATGTCTAGTTACAGATCCTCCAGACCTAATTCACAAACATTTAGGACATCCAAACTTATCCAAGCTTCAGAAGATGGTGCCTAGTTTGTCTAGTCTATCTACATTAGAGTGTGAGTCATGTCAACTTGGGAAACATACTCGAGCCTCCTTTCCTCGTAGTATTGAGAGTCATGCAGAGTCTGTTTTTTCTTTAGTTCATTCTGATAAATGGGGTCCGAGTAGAGTCAGTTCAACCTTGGGATTTCGTTATTTTGTTAGTTTCATTGATGATCATTCAAGATGTACTTGGATTTTCTTAATGAAAGATCGTTCTGAGTTGTTTTCTATATTCCAGAATTTTTGTGCTGAAATTAAAAATCAATTTGGTGTTTCTATTCACACTTTTCGCAGTGATAATGCCTTAGAATATTTATCCTCTCAATTTCAGCAGTTTATGACCTCTCAAGGAATAATTCATCAGACCTCTTGTCCTTATACCCCTCAGCAAAAATGGGGTTGTAGAGAGAGAAAATAGGCACATCATTGAGACTGCTCGCACACTTCTCATCTAATCTCATGTTCCGCTGCATTTTGGGGCGATGCAGTTCTCACAGCTTGTTATTTGGTTAATCGGATGCCTTCATCTCCCATCCAGAATCAGATCCCGCATTCGGTGTTGTTTCCTGAGTCACCCTTATACTCTCTTCCCCCTCGTGTTTTTGGGAGCACTTGTTTCGTACATAACTTAGCCCCAGGGAAAGATAAATTAGCTCCTCGTGCTCTCAAGTGTGTCTTCCTTGGTTATTCTCGTGTTCAGAAGGGATATCGTTGTTACTCACCTGATCTTCGTAAGTACCTTATGTCAGCAGACGTCACATTTTTTGAGTCCAAACCTTTCTTTACTTCTCCTGACCACCTTGATATATCTGAGGTCTTACCAATACCGACCTTTGAGGAGGTTACTATAGCTCCTCCTTCACCTTCCGACATAGAAGTCTTACTCATTCCAACTATTGGGGAGTCTAGTGTGGCTCCTCCTACATCCCCAACCACAGGAACACCACTCTTGACTTATCATCGTCGTCGGCACCAAGCATCTGACCCTGCTGATTCTCGTCCTGCACCTGATCATGCTCCTGCTGCGGACCTGTCTCTTCCTAGTACACCAATTGCACTTCGGAAAGGTATACAAACCACTCTTAATCCTAATCCCCATTATGTCGGTTTAAGTTATCATCGTCTGTCATCACCCTATTATGCTTTTATCTCTTCTTTGTCCTCTGTTCCTATCCCTAAGTCTACAGGTGAAGCATTGTCTCATCCAGGATGGAGACAGGCTATGACTGACGAGATGTCTGCTTTACATACGAGTGGTACTTGGGAGCTCGTTCCTCTTCCTTCAGGTAAATCTACTGTTGGTTGTCGCTGGGTATATACCGTCAAGGTTGGTCTGGATTGCAAGATTGATTGCCTTAAGGACCGCCTTGTTGCCAAGGGGNAGAATGCTTTTTTGCACGGTGACCTTGAGGATGAAGTTTATATGGAGCAACCACCTGGGTTTGTGCTCAGGGGGAGTCTCATGGACTTTTAGGTCGCTTGCGCCGGTCACTTTATGGTCTAAAGCAGTCTCCTCGAGCCTGGTTTGGTAAGTTCAGTGCAGTTATCCAGGAGTTTGGCATGATTCGGAGTGAAGCTGATCACTTTGTGTTTTATCGGCATTCTTCTTCGAGTCTCTGTATTTATCTGGTGGTCTATGTTGATGATATTGTCATTACCGGCAATGATCAGGATGGTATTACTAAATTGAAGCAACATCTCTCTCAACACTTTCAGACTAAGGACCTTGGCAAACTAAAGTATTTTCTAGGTATTGAAGTCGCTCAGTCTAGCTCAGGTATTGCGATATCACAACGGAAGTATGCCTTAGACATTCTTGAGGAGACAGGAATGATAGGTTGTAGACCGATTGACACTCCGATGGATCCTAATTCTAAACTTCTGCCAAGATAGGGGGAGCTGCTTAGTGATCCTGCAAGATATAGGCGACTGGTTGGTAAACTAAATTATCTCACAGTAACCAGACCTGACATTTCCTTTCCTGTGAGTGTTGTAAGTCAGTTTATGGATTCTCCGTGTAATAGCCATTGGGATGCAGTTGTCCGCATTCTTCGGTATATAAAATCGGCTCCAGGAAAAGGGTTATTGTTCGAGGATCGAGGTAATGAGCATATCGTTGGTTACTCAGATGCTGATTGGGCAGGATCACCTTCTGACAGACGTTCTACGTCTGGATATTGTGTTTTAGTAGGAGGCAATTTGGTGTCCTGGAAGAGCAATAAACAAAATGTAGTTGCTTGATCTAGTGCAGAAGCAGAATATCGAGCAATGGCTATGGAAACATGTGAGCTAATTTGGATCAAACAATTGCTCAAGGAGTTAAAATTTGGAGACATCAGCCAGATGGAACTTGTGTGCGATAATCAAGCTGTCCTTCATATTGTATCAAATCTGGTGTTCCATGAGAGGACTAAACACATTGAGATTGATTGTCGCTTCATCAGAGAAAAGATACTCTCAAGAGATATTGCTACAAGATTTGTGAAGTCGATTGATCAACTTGATGATATTTTCACCAAGTCCCTCACTGGCCCTCGTATCAGTTATATATGTAACAAGCTCGGTACATTTGATTTATATGCACCAGCTTGAGGGGGAGTGTTAGTTTAGTAGTCAAATAGGAGTAAATAACCTTAACCTTAATCCTATATGTATTAGGAGTAGGGCATGTATTATCTATATATATAGGGCTCATTGTATCATTGTATGGTGTGAATAATATATTATTTTCTCCCGTGCTTTCTCACAGTAACTAAATTTTGTTAACCACCAGAAGTGGTATATGCCTATGACCACCAGAAGTGATAATTTAGGCTTTCTATGGTTACAATTGAAGATAAGTTAGAGAAAATTTCTCTATATTACTTGCATGCCTCGATTTGCTCCTGAAGTAGCATTATCTTAAAAGAGTTTCTAAGCCATCACACAATTTAGTGTGATCAATGCGCGTTTAGATAATTATGTTCCGTATGAGAACTTTTGTTAAATATTAATCCATTCCTTGAAGTGAATGTGACAATATTAATAAACTCGTAAATATGAACATGCTTTTGATGTAAATATATTACAATTCACCTCCAGAAGAGGGAATATACACTCAATATTTTGTATTTTAAATTTGCTCCTGAAGAAGTAACACAATTGGGATTTTCTCCTGAAGTAGGAAAATATTATGAAGAGGTGTTTTCTTGTGCTTAAGCAATTATTTTATATTTTTTATTTGATTATAATTGCTCTCGTGATACCAGAAGTGTCTGAGCAATATTTGATAGTATAAAATGTATCAACAACTCCTGAAGAGCTAATTGTTTGTCTAGAAGACACATGATACCAGTAGTGTCCGATAAATATTAGATTGTGGATAATAAATGAAGGCTCTAGAAGATTTTATATACAAATATGTCATTCATATTTTATGATTATGGCCAAAACATATGTTGTAGTAAACCTGAAGTTTACTAATACAAATGGCTATCATATTGAGACTACAAATGATTGGAAGATTGATAATCTTCATGTTTCCACAATCATAGGGGGTAAAATAATATGTATGTAATAAGTTACCCGCATTATTCTTAAATTTGTACTATATCATGTGTCATAGTAAACCAGAGTTTACTAATATAAAAGCAGTCACATTAAAAGCAATCACACTAAAGTAGCTACAGTAAATCAGAAATTCGCAGATACAAAAGTAGCCACAGTAAACCAAAAGTTTATTAATACAAAAGTTTATGCCATAGTAAACCAGAGTTTACTAAGAGATATCACCTTTCATGATAAACTTGAAGTTATCATTTGCCATCTGGTTTAAATATGATGAGCTAATTGAGAATTCAGATAAGCATATACTGAAGAACTTGAAGATTCTTCAAGAATTCTCTTATGTTGTTTGTTCTCATAATAAATTGATTATACCCACAAAAGTTGAGACTAAGACCCCTAGTATGAAACATATAAAAGGTGAATATGAACTCATTCACCTATCGTGTGAACCACTTATAGATGCATATATGATATGATTACATGTGTGATTATTGTCAACCTGCAGTTTGGCATTTGCAATTGCTTTTATCAATTAAGAGCATAATTTTTCAGATTATGAAATCAAGATAGTTCATCATGATGATGCTGGTTTATATCCAAGCTAGTTTAGCATTGAATACCTCATATTAATGGCTAAACTATTGCTTATGAGAACAAAGCTTCATGTGTTGGTCTAAGATTTTCTAAATTGCATATAACAACACTTGTATGCATCAGACCAACAATATATAATAAGTCCTCCTCTCACGATTGGTTTAGGATCAGAAACCAAATATTTTTACTATCTAATAACTTTTTATGCGTGGTATATGATCAATTTCTCTACCACAAAGCACAAAGATAGGTTCCCAAAGAAGATTTGGGATATATGTTAGTTTTTCTAACATTCAGGAGGATGGAATAAGCAGTTGAAAAATATGTATATGAATCGAATTATCATTAGTATGATCCTCACTCAGAAGATAATTCAAGTCAAATGCAGAAGCATTTGCTGATCCAAAATTAAATATCATATTTCAGCTGCAAATGCTCATATTAAAATTAAAGTCCCTGAAGGATGGAGTTTATTGTACGCATGAAGCGTGGTAGACCAATCGGTTCGAAAGGTAACAATCCTTGAAAAGTATAGGAGAAAATGATCAAAATAATCATAATGAGGAGGAAATGAGCTCTAGAAGAGCCTACGACATAACATTTCATGAAACTCCAGAAGAGGTTCAGGTACCTGAAAATAAGGAAAGTGATGAGATCTCAACAAGTTATGTCGCTTGCGAACCGACACAAAATGATCGTCGATGATATATTTGATAAAATATAGTTCAAAATACTGTAAAAGATTGTGAGGATCGAACCTGTAGTCCAGACACCTGAAGATGTCATGCCATCTAAATGGAAGTCATAACCTATATAACTCATTTGATTAAGTCTATATGAAGATCCCTGAAGGATTTAAAATGCATGAAGCATATAGTTCAAAGCATCGTAAAATGCATTGAATACGATTCAAAGATCTTTGTACGGTTTAAATCAATCTGATCGCATGTGCCTCACTGAATTGATGAATGAAGGTAATGTAAATGATGGGGGTTTTTCCATGCATTTTTACAAAGAAAACAACATCATAGTTTGTTACACTTGGTGTTTATGTTAATGGCATAAATATTAAAGGAACTCCAAAAGAGCTCCAAAGGGAAAAACTTTGTCTTAGCTGTAAATTGAACATTTAGCAGACGGGATCATTATTCATCAATTTTCGTATATAGAAAGAGTCTTTAAACGCTTTTACATGGACAAAGCGCACCCATTAAGTACACCAAATGGGTGTTTGACCACTTGAAGTGAATAAGGATCCGTTACCTCCATAAGAGGATGAGGAACTCTTTGGTCCTGAAATACTCTATCTCAGTGCAATTGGTGCACTTATGTATATTGCTAATGCTAACAAAGATGGTGCAGATTATATTGAGTATGCAGATGCGAGTTATTTATCCGATCCACATAAAGTTCGACCTCAAATCGTGTATGCATTTACATATGGAGGTACTGTCATATCATGGCGCTTCACAAAGCAATCTATTGTTGCTACTTTTTCAAATCATGCTGAGATAATAGCTATTCATGAAGCAAGTAGGGAATGCGTATGGTTGGGATCAATAATTCATTTTATTCGAGAAAAATATGGTTTGGAATGTGAGAAAAGACCCACAATTTTATACGAAGATAATGCTGCATGCATAGCCCAATTGAAGGGAGGATTTATAAAAAGAGATAGAACGAAGAACATTTCGCCAAAATTATTCCACACACACGATCTTCAGAAAAATGATGACATTAATATGCCACAAATCCGTTCAAGTGACAATCCAACATTTTAATTTACTAAATCTCTGCCAAATTCAACTTTTGAGAAGATGATATACAAGATTGGAATGCGGAGACTCAAATATTTGAAACAAGGTTTTCATGAGGGGGAGTAAAAAACGCGATGCACTCTATTTTCCTTACTAAGATTTTTTCCCACGGGTTTTTTCTTATAAGGTTTTTAATGAGGCACCTAGCAATGCGTATTATTAAATATGTGTACTCTTTTTCCTTCACTAGGAGTTTTTCCCACGAGGTTTTTCCTAGTAAGGTTTTAATGAGGCACATTATCTTTTAATGAACATCCAAGGAGGAGTGTTATAAATATATATTATATTATGGATGTTCATTTAGTACTCCGTTGTAAATAAGCTTCCTGAAGAAGCTTATCCATATGGGACTCCGCCGTAAATATGTTTATCTATTTGGTACTCTATTGCAAATAAGTTTTCTGAAGAAGCTTATTATTTCGATACTCCATTATGGATAAATATTACATCCGGTAGAAGATTATCTGTATCTTGTATAGTAGCAGCTCACAAACAACTTACACAGCAGCTTGCAGTAGCAGCTTACACAGCAGCTTACAGTAGCAGCTTACATAACAACTTGCTTCTTCTATAAATAGAGGAGATTTCAGTTCATTATATACATCATTTTAAAAGTTAAATAATATATCAATTTCTCTCTATACTTGTCTTTAATTTATTTACTTTATAATCTTTATTTTATAACAATTTTATATTATATGTTTTTCTATTCAAAGGCGGCTTAACCGTACCCCCAAGCGACTAAATCGACAGATTTAGGCCTCATAAAATAACGGCCGCAAAAGCTACTCTTCTCATATGCATTTTTACATATTTATTATATTTATTATTCAATAATAATAATTATTATTATCTATATATTTAGTTGGTTGAGATAATTACGAAAGTGAAAGGCAATTAAATCTGTCATTACTTTCTATTTCCTTTAACTCCAACTTGAATAAATTTTATTTATTCTCTAATTTTATATGATATTTTCTTTCAAGATCTTTGTAGACGCACTTTAAGCTAACTAGATCGTAAAAAGCTATAGCTGATTTATTTAGTGACTTTGTAAATACAAATTCCCGCATAATTGTTACTTGAAAGATAATTGATATATTAGTGAGTTATGTTGACGGTCATGTAAAAGAAGCTTTTTAAAATTAAATCTTACCAAAAATTAATAATATTTCAATAAAGATTAAATGGAATGATTACACTGTCAAAGAAATATTATATGAAATTAACTATAAAATATAAATTATTGCATCAAAAAGTGAAAAGAATAAACTTCAAACAAAATTATCTAAAAAGTTTATTAAATAAGGCCTCTTATTACTACTTGACTTTAGGTCACCTGCACCATTGAGCCCACTCTATTTCTAATTAAAAGAAATTTAGAACTGAAGAGGCCGTAAGTTGACTAAAATTTATATCTAAATCATTATTACAAATATTTATATGTTTTAGTAACAGTGCTATTTATATAAAATTCCTTTTTTTTCTTCTTCTCCAAAAGGTGTTAAGATTCATAATTGGACCCTTGAACATTAACAATTTTATTGCACGGAAGAAAAAATTTCTAAGTCAAACTTATGCATTTTTCGCACTTGAAATGTGGGGATGATGTCTGTACTGTAGTGTACCGAATCGATTTTTAGGTTTCTTTTAAAAAAATCGTACGCATTTATATAAATCTATAACCAATCGGCAATTAGGATATATTTTTTTTATTTTATGAAAATAAACCGAGAAAATACTGAACTTTACGGAATAAATTTTACATGTGAAAAATATATTTATATAGTAAGTTTAAAAATAATAATGCATTAAAATATTTTTGGGGTCTTGGAATTATAAAAATTGTTACAAGCTAACAAGTAATTGAACTCAAAGTACTAATTCCTAAAACCTATTATGCTACTTCTACTTAAACTAAGTTATTTCAAGTATCTTCATTAGCAAGACACAAAGTAGCGATTATGAGTAGCAAACTATAATGTATTGTATATGTTTCCTTTAATATAATTTAAATTTATCTTTTAGAATATTTAATCTTTTATAGAGTTTATTCCTGAGTTCCAACTTGGTTAATATCTTTCCACTTGTGTGATTTATATATTTTTTTCCTTTGTTGGTTTCTTTTACGTTGTTGTAGAAGAGTTGATGGATCTATACTCTAGCCATCTTTTATTTTTTTACTTCATCACCCTTTAAACGGTAAAAATGTCTGGAAAATTTTGTTAAGTCGTATAAAAGAACATATGTTATTGCATTCTACTTCTACTGATGTTTAATATCGAAAATTAACCGAACCGTATTGATAGCAAAGAGAAACCGACATAACTGGGACGATTTCGAAAAGTTTAATTTTGATTATACATAAATAAATAACCGAAAAACTGATATGATACAAATTTTATAAAATAACCGACTGAACCGACCATTGACACCCCCTAACCTAATTAGATGCTACGAAATTTACTAGCTGTGAAGAAGATGCTATGTTAAATTTTGAGGTATGCTTTAAACACTATAAATGATTGACTCCACCAGCCCACCCCAAAGTCCGAATTCGAAGAGAATAAATTCATTTTTTCAGAAATTTGATTAAATTATTAGAGGTAGACTCAATATAGAGTTGACATGTAGGCGTGTTCATTGTTTCAACTTCGTAGTAGTTGTTGACATTGGAAACGTTTTAGTTACTCGATTTATTCTATAGCGTAACATTTATTATTGGCAAAATAATTATTTGGCAATGTCATTTCAGGATTTACTATAACCGAAAGTATTACGTCGATCATCCCACTCCTATTATTCAACATATTATGCTGGTTGTTGGATGTGTGTGAACAAAGTATTATTTAGAAAGTAGAAAAGAAAAATAAGAAGAAATTTGATACTTTTAATGGTGTAAGACTTTATGGGAAAAATCATGCGGGTTTGATCCAAAGTGAACAATATCATATCATATCATATCAAAATTACATTTGAGCCGCTTTAATCCAACATCACTAAAAAACTATTCTTGACTTCGTGAAATCATATCATTTTGGACATTTAGCTAACGTTTGGCTATAGATTTTCAAATTTGTTTTGAAAAATTTGATTTGGGTGAAGTTTGGTTTGAAGATGAAAATGTGTTTTGGACATACATTTTCAAAATATATTTCCCAACTTTATTTTGGAAAAACATGTATAAAATTTTCAAGTTTTGGGATTTTGGCCCAAAATCAACAATTGGGGTGATTTTGAGATATGAAGTTTGGGATTTGGAATTTTGTCAAAATGTGGGTAAAATTTATGGTAAAACATGAGGTTATCAAATAAATTTCAAATTTATTTTGACAAAATTCATGGCCAAACAAATCCTTAGTAATTATATATATTCTTTGAGATGCACCTTATATTAATTATTTATCAAGCTCGTATATAAACTCGCAATCCCATAGTAAAAAAGTCTAACCAAAAGACCAAGGAAGATAAATTGAGGGAGATGAGTTATTTTTCACAGCTCTACGCATGGAAGTTGGAAATCAAGAAGTTAACAAACTTTCAAATTATAGGCACTCATGTAAACGAGAGGTGGCGAGGAGAAAAAGTTGTATTTATTAGTGAATTGACACAATCATACATTAGTTTCGTTTTATTTTAGTTAAGACGTTAAATTGGCCTTTCAAAGACGTTTGAGAAAATCGAAAAGCTACGTGTGTTTACCGTAAAACGATACAATTAATTATACGTAGTTTCTAAATAAGTGAACTAATCTGATCCTGAAATAATATAATAATTGAAAAAATGCACAATACTTTGCCATAGAATGTAGATGAAACAATATAGATAATAATTTCGTGGATACAGTTTCCGGGCACAACAATGATAAGATCAAAGAACAAGAAAGTAAAATTGTATTAAGCTTTGTATAGAATGTAGTGTAAGTTTTGTCAAAAAATTCGTGTCATTTACAATGATAACTGAGCTAACTATTTACAGCTATGTCTAGGGAAGGAGGTCCTAGGATCGTGCCCTCCTTCAATGTCAATTATGAGGGTCATTTATGAAGATGTAACGGTGAACATAAATGTCAAATTCTCTGTAACAGACCATCGCTCTTAATGCTGCAGAATATTCCTTAGTAAATTCTACCGGATGCAGAGCATTTAATAAACCTTTATTAACGTTATCCTTTTCGGTGACAAGCGGAGTGGCTGCATCCGGTCTTCGGCCATCCCCATCTTGGGTTCCACGTATCCTTCTTTTAGACAACCACGTGTCATATCATATTTTATCCTATACAGATAGTTTCCCTGCTTTTCGGTGACATAACTTTGTGTTACTAGAAAGTTGGTAGAAACACCTTTTTGGCGGGAATTACTATAATTCCCTCTTAAGGTTTCTGACAGTTAATTAGACACACGTCTCTCTGCCTTTAATGCTCCGAACACGCGTCGTCTCATGGTTCAACACAACTTTTATCGATTATCGAGGTAATCATGGCCATGAATTTAGCCGCCAAAATTTTACTTATACGCAACTTTCTTTTCCTTTGTGTTTCACAAATGCTTGAGCTTCTGATTTGCATCTTTGTTTTCCATCTTTCTCAAATTTTCTTTAAACACAAAGTCTTTTCCTTCTTCTTTTTCAATGGCTTCTTCCTCCGAGCGTGCTGGTTCTATAAAGAACAAGAACAAAATCGAGGACTCTGTTCTTCCAACGGTCGGTTCCATTATCCCAAGAAGACTTAGTACTTCAAAGGATTTTGAAATTATTTTTCCTATTGCTAACCCTCGTATATGGGCTATTCGTAGGTACCCTTCTTCCATTTTTTCTTCCAATATTTCTGTTGTTAAAGAGGACTGTCGCTGCCCTGAGTTGGATATTATTGCTCCTGATCTATCATAGCGAGTGACTCTTCCCAAGGAAGGTTTTACATACTTTTTCACGTATCCCTTTACTTTGGGTGCATTTTCTTTGAGCAGAGATCTTGATTCTGTGATTGCGGAGTTTTGTCTCCGCTACCAGGTGTGTTTGACACGGGTAAGTCCTTCAGTGTAGAGGATGATCGCCTGCCTTCGATGGTTGTGCCAAGAAATTGCAGAGGAGCTAACATTAGCTCATATGATGAATCTCTATTCCCCCAAAATCTTCCGCGGAGGAATGATAAACCTTTGCAAGCGTACCACCATGCTTTGCTGTCTAGCATGGATGATGACAATGACCGTGGGTGGATGGAACGGTTCGTTGCAGTTTCCACTAACGACATCATTCCGACAGTGGCTTCATCCTTTCCAGTTGCTTGGAACCGCCCTCGTAAGTTCTTTGTATAATATTCCTTTTTACTAGATATTCTCTTATGGCTGTATCATCTCTTCACCCTTCGCATGTTTCAGCAACTCGATGGATCCCATCGGTGGTGACAGGTTTGGACCGGTGGGTTCAAAAGATTTTGGACGTTACGACGCCCGAAACTCGTTTGTGGAAAGAACTGGCCCTTAAATACCGGTGGAAGGAAGAAAATCATGGTAATTTTAATTTACCTTGCTTCTATTTTTTGTATATGAAGAAAATTGGTTAAACCCTTATGACTTGTTCACGAAATTAGGTCAACCTGCGGGCTCTGTTGCTTTCCCCGAGGAGAACGTTTTGGTTGATCCTACTGATGCAACGAGGATGCTTCAGGAAACACTTACTCAAACAGGTATCTCCGGGCCTGTTTTGGGTGCAAGCACTTCTTTATGGAGTCCCCGGGAGGAGGATAAGCAAACAAATAAAAGACGTTCCTTCGTGACCGGGGAAAAGAATAAGAGGGCAAAGATTGATGCCCCGGAGTCATCTTCGGAGGTGATGACGACTGGTCCTCCTTCCGGGATGGTCAGAGACACTGTGATGATTGATGATGATGAAGAAACTAGTGATGAGGGAGCTTCTCTACATAGAAGGCGACGATCCTCATCATCTCAACTGGATGCTCGACCTGTTGAGATAATTGCACCAACTGAAGACGATGTCTTGGCATTGTGGGGAGAATCTGTCTTGGTAGAAAATGCCAACTCCCATTTTCGGGCCCCAATTTCTGTAGTCGGTGCTGCGGGGGAGTACCGGGTCCTTGCCGCCTTTGGTTGGCGAGCATCCAACAGCTAGCACTGCATTTGATGCAACGACTTCTCACTCTTCAACTCCATCTGCTTCATCTCCACCTTCACCAACACCAACAACTGCTACATCACTTCCATCTTCATCCACTCTTCCACCAGCAATTGCTTCATCATCTCCATCGTCCGTACCTGACCATGAAGAAGGTGTTCCTTTTCCGCAGCCTCCAGTTCATGGGAATTTGAGGCAAAATTATGCTGCCCCTTCTTAAGATCCACAAAGGAGGAGGAACATTACTCTTTCGGTCTCTACCGGGTGCAACCTGCTATCACAGTCCATGGAGCTTGCTAATTACCTGAAGCATTTGGCTTCAGAAAAAGACTTGGAAAGATTCAGGCACTCTCGGGAGAGTGCTTGTTGAACAACGCCATGTATAACGCCACACCGGTATGTTCCTTTCTTCCTTTGTCATTTCTTATACTTTTTGTATGAATGTAATTTTACCTCTTATTGTTTTGTAGACCAACTTTCTTGCTTCCGAGGGTCTTCAAAGGTTGATTCGTGAGAAGGAAGAACTTAATTCTGAACGGAATCAACTTTTGGCTGAATGAGACCAACTGTTCTCCGCCTCTCGGAACTGGAAACCAAAGCTACTGAGGCCGTTGTTTTGGAGGCTCGTTTGTAGCAAAGCGATCAAGAAGTGGTAACCATTAGCCAAGAAATTGGGCCGCTGAGGGCTAGATTTGATGAAGCCAAGGAGAAATGGTCTAAAGTCCAGAACGCCGTTCTTGCTGCAACCAATCGTGAGGCTGCCTCCGCTGAAAGAGTGATTAACTTAGAGGCGGCCTTGAACTCCAAAATTGAAGAGCTTGCTGCTTTGGGGGCGAGACACGCCCAGATAGAAGAGAAGTACATGAAAAATATCGAGCATAATAGGCTCTTTAGTTCAATTGTCCGTGAGCTCGACGTCAACCTCAAATCTGCTAGGTCCGCCCGGGAAAGCCTTTCTGCCGAGGTTACCCAGCTCAAAGAAGAACTTAAGAGCCAAACGGCTTCCCTCGTTGTTGAAAGAACTTATGCCATGTACAACATGAGGAGAAAAACCTTGGAAGAGGCCAAAGATGGTATCTTTGACGTTGATGCCAAAATTGCTAAGGCCCGAGAGCTTGAGTTGGCTGCAAAAAATGGACTCCCGGTGCATTTTGATGCTCCTGGTTCTTCTGGTTCTGGTTCCGAGTTTCCAAAAACTGAATAGGGATCAAAAGGTGATGATGCTGAAGACCAAACTGGGGAAAATGTCGAGCCATCGGTGGAACCACCTACATCTCCCGAGAATGCAGATACTTCTCTTCCTCCTGGTTCCGGAGGCGCTGCAGTTTAGTTTTCCTGTCTTTTTCCATTTTGTACTTTTATCGTTTTGGAACGTTCTTAAAAATAAAGAAATATTTTTTTTCTCAAGTATCATTTGAGTCTTACTTTCGTTTAAATATCCATGCAAGTCTTTAACTTTCATACTTGCTCAAGCATTCTGTGCACGCTTTTCTGTTCGCGCTTTACTATGTGTAGTCTTGGATGCCTTTTCCTCAAAGCATTTTGGTTCTGAGTATTATACCTTTTACGTGAGGGTTTCTATGAGTATTTGCGCAAATTTATTTTTTGCGTCCTTTTCATATGCAGCTTCGGGTGTATTTTTTCCCCATGGCAGTTTAGATTCCGGGCATAGATTCTTCCGGAATAAACCCTTTAGCGTGAGGGTTTTTATAAGAAAGGGCCCTTTTATGTTTACGGTGCTCTTGAAGAGGAAGTCTCTTGTTCATTACGAACCTAACATTTGAAATACTTGTTTAGCTTTCAAATGATAAAGTTAGCCCATCGTTCAGACAAGAAATAAGATAAAAACAAAAGGGTTTTGGTCCCGATGATGCATTTTGTTTCCGAATTTTCGTTCCCCGGTTGACGTGGAAGTCATTGTTATCGTGTCCTCATATCATTCCCCCTAATGTTCAAATGTGAAGAGTGCGAATTTGAACATTGGAATTATTGTACCTTCAAAGGTTCAACCAATGAATTTCTAGGTAGCCCTTAACTCGGCAACATACCTTACTTCCCCTTATGGGTCCATGCTATCGAGCGAAAGAATACCTGACAGTCTTTCGGGAATGCCTTATTAAGGTCTTTATAGTGTGCACACATGGGAAATTTATTGTTCTTCTTAGGAACTACTACTACATTGGCTAGCTAGTATGGATATCTTACCTCTCTGACCAAACCGATTTTAAGCATGCGGGTTACCTCTTCTTTGACGGATTTATTCCTGGCCTCGGCAATAGGGCGTTTCTTCTGTCATACCAGTGATACATTGGGATCCAAACTTAGTTTTTGCATGGTTATTTCCGTTGGAATGCCTGTCATATCCTCATGCGACCATGCAAAACAATCAGTGTTAAATTTAAAGGATTCAATAAAACCAGACTTGAGCTCGGGGTACAGTCATATCCCTAAGTGAAACTTTCTTTCTAGGAATTCTTCGAACAATGCCACTTGCTCCAGTTCCTATGTCGTGGACTTCGTTGCGTCCGTCTCATTAGGAACTTGGAAATATCTCGGCACCTGATATTATGCTGACGACTCTGCCCCTGGGTCTTCTAACTCGGGAGTAGGCACCGGTTCTTGTAATTTCTATGTTGTGCGGTCCTTCCCTTTGTTACTGGAAACTGAGATTGCATTCATCTCCCTCATTGCTGGTTGATCACCTCTTATCTGCTTGATTCCTTCGGGTGTTGGAAACTTTAACAATTGGTGATATGTTGAAGGTACAACTTTCATCTCGTGCAACCATGGCCTTCCCAGGATGATATCATAACCCATGTCGCCATCTACTACTTCGAAGAGAGTTGTTGTTATTACTCCTTCAGCATTTGTGAGCATCAAGATCTTTCCCCGGGTTGTCACGCTCGCAAGGTTGAAACCAGTGAGGAGCTTTGTTACCAAAATAATGCTTCCGGTTAGTTTAGCTTATACCAATACTCTCCATTGTATGATATTAGTAACTTCCTAGATCTACTAGAACACGGTTAATCTTAGAATCTAACACATTTAAAGAGATTACAAGTGCTTGTTGTGTGGTAACAACAATCTGTCTCCGTCTTCCTCCGTGAAAGTGATATCGTCTTCCCGGAGTCTTTTACTGTGAGTTATTGATACTTTCGTCTTCTTTGTTGTCGAAAAGGTGACCCCATTATTCTCATCCCCCCCGAAGATCACGTTGATCGTTTGGCGTGGGTTTTCTTTTCCTTCTTTCGAAGATTTCGCGTTGTCTTTGTAGCCACCGTAATTGTTCTTAGCTCGATCACTTAAGAATTCTCGGAGATGACCATTCTTCAATTGTGTTTCCACCTCTTCTCGAAGGTGTAGGCAGTACCCTGTTCGGTGATAGTTCGTCCCGTGATATTCGCACCATAAATTGGGATCACTCTGGATGGAATCGGACCTCATATGTCTTGGGAATCATGCCTCTTTAATGTTTCTCATGGCTGACACCAGTTCCACAACACTGACATTGAAGTTATATTCCGATAAACTAGGGTAAGAAAGATACCAAGAACCTAACGTTTCTTTATCTTGGAGCGATCTATTGTTTCGACCACAATCAGTCCCTCTGTCAACGGTGAACTTGTTTGCTGCTCAAAAGTTTCTGCACGGCCTTCGGTCCGCTCGTAAGGCAAGAACCGGCCCCTCGAAGTCCGTCTATCCGCGTCGTAGTCATCCTTTAATTTTTCTCTGCTCTTCTCCCGTTCTTTGGACGATGATGTAGAACCGACCTGGTCAACTTTGATCCTTATCTTTGACTCGTACCGGTTGTGATCATCTGCCCAAGTTGTTGCTTGAAACTCTCAAGCTCTCTTTCAGCTTCCGAGAAGCGTCTGAACTTCTTGGATTCAATCCTTTGGTGAATGCTTCACCCGCCTATTCATCCGGGACAACTGGGAGCAATATCCTTTCTTTCTGGAATCAGGTAACGAACTCTCGCAATAATTCAGTTTCTCCCTGTGCGATCCTGAATATGTCGGCCTTCCAAGCTTGAACTTTTCTGGCCTCGGCATGAGACTTAATGAAAGAATTTACGAGCATCTCAAAGGAATCTATGGAATGCTTGGGTAACAATGAATACCACATTAGATCTCCCCTCACGAGTGTTTCTCCAAATTTCTTTAGCAACACAAATTCAATTTCGTGAGGAGCTAAATCATTTCCTTTTACCGCCTTTATGTAGGTGATAATATGCTCATGTATATCTGAAGTTCCATCATACTTTGGAATTTCAGGCATTTTGAACCGCTTCGGGATTAGTTCTGGTGTCGCACTCGTCTTGTACGGTAGTTAAATATACTTCTTCAAGTTCGAGCCTGTCAATGATGGTGGTGAGCTCGAGATTTGATCCATGCAGAAATTTACTTCCTTATCGTAAAAGCTCATCCTTGAATGACTCGTTCTCCTTGTCTAGACCGGATCTGCTCCTTCCAGCCCCAACGGAGCCAACTATACCGCTGAGAGTGTTATTGTCGACTCTCTGTGTTGTTTGGTATGAGGGAACAACGGGAGGAATTGGATCTCGTCTATCACGTGAGATGGCCTAGAATGATTGCATGTTGATCTCGTAGGACCCTCAGCGCATCCACTACATGCTTCCTCATCAGCATCATCGAGAGTTCTCTCCTGAACCCGTCGAGGGTACCGTACGTCATGCACCAGCATGATGTCATTCCCCTCACTGCGGGTGTCACTGATTAAATCCTCGAAATGAGGCTGATCCCCTCGACTTTCAGGGTTGCGTGTGTCGTTAATAGTGTTATCTGCCATTTTAATGATTTTTTCTAGGACAAAGTAATCAAAACACGTTAGTAAAAAAGGCAAGGATCAATTTAATTGCATGGATGTCTAGGCCCCACGGTGGGCGCCAAGCTGTTTACCCGTAAAATAGTACAATTAAATTTATACGTGGTTTCTAGATAAGTGAACTAATTTGATCCTGAAATAATACAATAATTGAAGAAATACACAATACTTAGCCTTAGAATATCGATGAAACAGTAAATATGATAATTCCGCGGACACAGTATCCGAGCACAACAATGATAAGATCAAAGAACAAGATAGTAAAATTGTGTTATGCTTTGTATAGAATGTAGTGTAAGTTTTTCAAGAAAATTCGTGTCCTTTACAATGATAAATGAGCTCACTATTTATAGATATGTCTAGGGAATGAGGTCCTAGGATCGTTCCCTCTTTTAATGTCAATTATGAGATTCATTGATGAAGATGTAACGGTGAACATAAATGCCAAATTCTCTGTAACAGACCGTCGCTCTTAACGCTGCATAATATTTCCTAGTAAATGCTACGGGGCGCAGAGCATATAATACACCTTTATGAATGTTATCCTTTTGGGTGACAAGCGGAGTGGCTACGTTCGGTCTTCGACCATCCCCATATTGGGTTCCACTGTCCTCCTTTTAGACAATCACGTGTCATATCATATTTTACCCTATACAACATGCATGTTTACCCGTAAAATGGTACAATTGAATTTATGCGTGGTTTCAAGATAAGTGAATTAATTCAATCCTGGAATAATAAAATAATTGAATAAATACGCAATACTTAGCCTTGAAATGATGACAAAATAGCATAAACAATAATTCTGGGAGCAGGGTTTCCGGGAACAACAACAATGAAATCAAGGAGTAAGAAATAAAATCATATTAATCTTTGAATTGATTATAGCGTAAGTTTGCCAGAAAATTCGTGTCTTTTACAATGATAATAGAGCTCACTATTTATACTTTCACCTAGGGAACAAGGTCCTACGATCATGCTCTTGTTTAATGTCAATTATGAGGGCCATTGAAGAATGTGTAATGAGCATAAATGACAATTTATTTGTAACAGGCAGTGTACTAAAAGTTGTGGAATATCCTCTATTAAATGCTACCAGGTGCAGGTATTTATTGCATCTTTATGAGCGTCTTCTTTCCGGTGACAAATAGAGTAGTTGTCTTCGGTTCTAACTATCCTTTGCTTTTGGCTCTAAGAGTCACTTTCTTATGCAACCACTTAGCATATCATATTTTACCCAATACAGATATTCCCCCTGCTTTCCGGTGACACAACTTTGTGTCACCGAGAAGCTGGTAGAAACATTCTTTTTTGTGCGAATTTCTCTAATCCCCTCTGAAAAGATTCTGACGGTTGATTAGACATACCTCTCTCCGCATTTAATGCCCCATACACGTGTCATCCCATGATTCAGCATAACTTTTATCGATTATCAAGATAACTATGACCACGAATTTAGCCGCTTAACCCTTTACTTATACGCATCAACCTTCTTCATTTATACTCCATAATTCTCCAAACACTCTCAAATATCTCTTCATTCAACTTGTATTATGTTCTTCAACCTTTCTTTAACTCTCTTCAAACGTGAAAAGCTTTTCCTTCTTCCATAACATACAATGGATTCTTCTTCAAAAAATAGCAGTTCCTCAAATAACAAAAGCAAAGCCGAGGATGCCGCTCCTCCAATAGTGAGCACCATCATTCCTAGAAGTCTTGTCACTGCAAAAGACTTCGAAGAGAAATTTCCTTCTGTTAGCGCTCGTAAATAGGCCGTTAGCAGATATATTCTTCCATCCGTCCTTCTAGCATTCCTGCTATGTAGGAAGATAGTCGTTGCCAGGATTTAGACATTATCGCTCCTAACATGACGGAGTGGCTAACCTTACCCAAGAAGGGTTTTACGTACTTCTATATGTATCCCTTTACTTTGGGGACATTTTTTTTGGGTGGAGATCTTGTATCCATTATTCAGGAGTTTTGCCTCCGCTACCAGGTGTGTTTGACACAAGTGAGTCTCTCCGTATGGAGGACGATTGCTTGCCTTCGGCGCCTGTGCCAGGAAATGGGGAAGGAGCTATCTTTATCTCACGTGATGAACCTTTACTCTCCCAAAATCTTTTGTGGCGGCATGATCAACTTCAGTAAGTAAGGCTACCATGCACTGCTATCCAACATGGATGATGATAACGATCGTGTGTGGATGGAACAGTTTGTTTTCATTGCCACCAGTGACATCATCCCTGCCTCAACAACCTCCTATGGTTCTACTCTTGTTAAAAATCCTTTTCTCGTCATTATTAACTTTTCTTCCTTTACCTGCCTCAACGACTCGATGGTTTCCTTCTAGGGTTAAGGGCTTAGACCATGGGTTCAGAAAATTTTGGACGTTACTACGTCCGAAACCTGCTCGTGGAAAGAGCTATCCCTGAAATATGGGTAGAAGGCCAAAAATCATGGTAAGTTTAACTCATCATGTCCTTACCTTTTCTTATGAGAAAATTGTTTGATTCTTCTCTCATGTTGAATATAGGTCTACCCCAGGGCTCAGTTGTCGTCCCCGAGGAGGACATTTTGGCTGATGCGGCGAGGCTGCTGCAGAAAGCTTTTTCGAAGACAGGCGTCTCCAGTCGTACTTCTGGTGCAAGTGCTTCTTTTCTGTGCCCCCAGTCGGAGAACAAGCAACCAAAAAGAAGGTGTTCCTCCGCGACCAGGGGAAAGAATAAGAGGGCGAAGAATGCTGCCCCCCAATATTCTCCAGAAGTTTTGGTGATGAGCGCTCCATCCCGGTTGGTCATATATATCGTGATGATTGAAAATAATGGAGAAGCTAGAGAGGAGGGAGATTCTCTACATAGAAGACGATGACCTTCCTCAACTCAAGAAATAGCTCAATCTGTTGAGTTAGTTACACCAACCGAGGATGATGTCTCGGCGCTCTAGAAGAAGTATGAAATTGTGGAAAATGCCAACTCCCACTTCCGGATACCAGTCGCTACGCTCGATATTTTGGGGCTGAGTACCAAGTCCCTTCCGTCTTTGGTTGACGAGAAACCAACAACCAGCACTGCGTTGTCGCAGCTACTTCTCACCCTTTAACACCACCAGCTTCATTTCCATCTTCACCAACACCAACAACTGCTACACCATCTCCACCTTCACTAACTATTCCATCAGCAACTGCTACATCATCTCCACCGGTCGTATCTACCCGAGAGAAGAGTGTTCTTATCCCCCAATCCCTTGTTCATGATAATTTGGGGCAAACCATGCTTCCCCCTAAGATGATCCTGCAAAGGAGGAGGAGCGTTACTCTTTCGGTCTCCACTGAATGCAATTTCCTATCCCGGCCGGTGGAACTTGCAAACTATCTGAAGCCTTTGGCTTTGGAAAAAGACAGGGAAAAGATACAAGCTCTATTGGGAGAGTGCTTGTTGAACAATGCCATGCACAACACCGCAATGGTACATTCTTCACTTCTTTTGTCATTTCTTTCGTCTTTGACAGAAAATAACCAGAGTTTGTCTTTCTTGTTTTGTAGGCCAATTTGCTTGCTTCCGAGGGCCTCTAGAGGTTGATTCTGTCACGCCCCAAAACCGAGGGGTGCGATCGGTGCTCAACCGAGTAAACCCGATTGAGCAAGACTGTTAGATTCCATTCTACCCAAATTCATCTTTGAATAAAGAGGATATGTACTCCATTAATCATACTCTGAAAATATTTCATTAACAACTTTTATTTTGTATCCATTAGCAGTTTCAACCATAATATCCAAAATATTACAATTTTTATAGATATGATGAAAAACATGTTTTCCAAATACCAATATTTCTGATTCAATTCCCAATATCAAACACCATCCACAACCTGTCTACATAGCCTCTAAATATAACTGAAGAGTAATATGGAAATACCGGCAACAAGGCTCCGGCTATACCTCAAAATTCAAAGTACATGATAAACAAATGATATAGGACCCCGAAATGAAGTGGGGCTCACCAAGTCGGCTGAAAAGAGGATGCGCCACTAGCTGTGACCAACATTGTCTGCTATGGAACCACCTACATCCATTTAAATATGTAGCGCCATCGGCAAAAGAGACGTTAGTACTGTCGAGTAGTACTAGTATGTATAACTAAACACCATCTCATTAGAAGGATCAATAATACAAGAAGAAATAATCATAAAATCAACGAAAACTTTAGACAACACCACAACATCAAATAAGGGATCACATAACTTTAATTGAGCCATTATTAGCATTTCTACCTCATTATTCACAATACCACTGTACTCTTATACGGAGTTCGATCACGACCCGATCAGCTAGGTCATCTCCTTGGAGACATTTTCCACATTCTCAATTCTCGTTTAAATTCCTGTTTCAATTTCCAGCACAATACCACCTTGTGTGCGGCATGGCGTCCGATCACGGCCCGGTCGGCTAGGCTGTCTCGCTCAAGACATTACCATTTTTCCATCAATCATCTCATTCCATATTTCTCTCACATATTTCAATTTCTTCGGCACTAGTGGACACAATTGTTATATCACACTTGGCACTTGGCATTATTTCATAGTTTGAGTTCTTTTCCCACATTTCACATTATTATCAATTTCGCCAAATAAGCCTTTCAATTCAAGATATTAGGTACACACAGGAGAAATTATGAATCGTGGGCATATAGAGACTTTCACATACTTTGGTAATTTAACACATATTCCATAACTTTAACACATCCTCAAGTGACAAGATAGAATAATGGGAGCATTCAAGTACATATTGCACATAAATTCTTACAACACAAGCACGTTGGACTATCATTTTCTACATCAATCAAGGTTGGGAGTTACACCAATTGTATGGACACCATGGGGGTTCAATTTCAAAGAAGAGGGGGTTTTAGTCATACATACCTCAGTGGAGCTTTTAGGAAAATTCTACTTTTAGAAGTCATTTGGCTCATTTCATAATTTGTTTCACATTTTCTCATTTCATTAGCATGACTAATCACAATCATAACTTAAGTTCTCGGCACGTTATCCACACTCTATTTCCCCATTTCATTTAATTCATTTTCAAACATATTTATAGTTTATCAACAACTAGACACACTCAATCAAGACATTTAGTACGCATAAGAGCAATTAGGAGTATTAAGCATATCGAGTCTTCCCCACCTAATTGGTATACCGATTTTCATTTAAGATAAAACTCAAAGCCATGCCATTTTAATAAGCAAACCATACTTTAAACATCTATCTTTCGATATAAGGCTCATTCGGAATAATCAAGTTTTATGAGTTTACAGGGGATAACCCAAAACGTAGAAATTAGGGATTTAGAGCCGGTCATACTTAAATTTATGGAATCATTATGGAATTCAATTCCGAGAGAGAAAGTTTAGCCAACATACATTATTTGAGCTTTCCTTAAGTTACTACAATGCACCAACACTTCTAGCAATAACAATCTATAGGAAGATAGCAAAAATCGATTAATAATTAGAAAGATTTCCATGGTGTAACTCTCCTAGGAATTTTGTCAAACACCTATCATGAAAAATAGACTACAAGGATCTAAAATTGTAATCCCTTCCTCCTTCAACAAATTTCAACAAGAAACTACCATAATGGTTCATTAATCCCCTCATACAACTACTTAGTGTAACATGCATGGCCTATTTCCAACCCCACAATATGTATTTGAACTCATAACCTCTCATATGAAATCTTAGAAGTAGGACTTACCCGGAAAGATAATGAGCTAGAGATTAGCTTCCTTGATTCTTGAGAATTTATGCAAGATTGGATGATTAGGATGTTAGGTTCTCATTCCCTCTCTAAAATGCTCTCACATCTCTCTAGATTCACTAGAAAATAGCCCCAAATAAATCCCCAACGCCTATTTATCAAAATTGGATCGGATATGAAAATTTCCAAAAATGACCCCCGAAGTCAATTATGTGGTGCAACTATGCTATATCATAATCGTTTTGTGGGCAGCATAATCGCATCATAATTAATTATGCGATATCATAATCAATTATGCGACAACATAATCAATTGTGCGACAACATTAATATGGGACAGCATAATAGTTTGTTCGTCTCTGCTCCACTTTGCGATGCTTATGCAGTCCGCGGTACCATTTTGTGGTTGCAAAATTGATCGCAGATCCAACCTTTGGTAATTTGATCATAAATTTTTGTAGGAATGTCCAAATGACGAACGGTTTGAAGAGTTAGAAACTATACTCGAAGATCTTTCATTTGATAGGTGTCTCATCACATAACACATTATGTGTATTTAGATATTCTCATCCAAAGTTTGGACTTGTGCGTACTCATTTTGAATTTTAGCCTATTATGTAATTTTCCAACTTGACTTAGACTTAGGCCTCTCTTTAGACCCCACATTACTTATCATATGATTTATACACTCATTACCATATCCAATTGATGCCCATCATATTAATAACACATAAAATATTATAACTATCCTATTGGCACCACGAAATTTTAAATTACTTAGCAAAATTTTCGGGGCCTTACAGATTCGGGAAAAAGAAGAACTTGCCTCCGCAGGGGATCAACTTTTGGCCGAGCGAGAGCAAACTGCTGCTCGCCTCTCAGAATTGGAAGCCAAAGCTACTGAGTTTGCTATGTTAGAGACCCGTTTGCAGTAAAGCGAGCAAGAATGGGAAACCCTTAGCCAAGAGATTTGTCCGCTGGGGGTTCAATTTAATGAGTCCAATTCCAAATGGGCCGAAGTCCATAGTGTTGTTCTTGCTGCAACCGATCGCGAGGTTGCCACCACTGAAAGATTGACCAACTTAGACACAGCCTTGAACTCCAAAACAGAAGAGATTTCTACTGCGATGGTGAAACATGCCCAATTGGAGGACAAACAGAGGAAGACCATTGAGCATAATAGGAATTTTAGCTCAACTATCCGTGACCTCGATGTTAGCCTCAAATCCATTAGATTTGCCCGGGAAAACCTTTCTGCCGAGGTTACCCAACTCAATGAAGAACTTAAGCACTGAGCGGCTTCCCTCGTTGTTGAGAAAACTTATGTTCTGTACATCTTGAGGAGAAGAACTTTGGAAGAGTCTAAAGAGAGTATCATTGACTTTGATGCCGAAATCTCTAAGGCTCGTGAGCTTGAGTCAGTTACTAAAAGGGGTTTCCTGGCAAGGCCTGATGCTTCCACTTCTTCTAATTCCGGTTCCGAAACTTCGGGACTGAAGATAAAACGGAAGGCGAAGATGTTAAAGGCCATACTGACGAGTGCCAAAATATTGAGCCATCGCAGGATCTATCCACTTCCCCTGGGGGCATGAACACTTCTCTTCCTCTGGGTTCCAGAGATTTAGTAGTTTAACTTTTCCTTTCTTTTTCCAACTTTTGTATCTGTGTCGCTTTGGCATGTTTATTGTGAATAAAGCCATTTTTTGCTCATCATAAGTCCTTTTCAATATTTATGCAAGTTTTAATCTTTGCATTCTTTTTTGCTTAAGTGTTCTGTGCAAGTTTTACTGTTTGCGTCTTATTATGTAAGGTCTTGAGTGTATTTTTTTCCCCGAAAGCATTTGGATTTCGGGCACAATTTCTTCCGAAATCAACCCTTTATTGTGAGGGTTTTTATAAGAGAGGGTCCTCTTATGTTTACGGTGCTCTTGAAGAAGAAGTCACCTGCTCATTACGACACTAGCATTTGAAGTACTTGTTTATCTTTCGAAAATGATAAAATCAATTCATCGGTCAGACAAGAAACAAGATGGAAAATAAAAGGACTTTACTTTATTCCTTACTTTTTCAAAATGAACTTAAGCATTTGTTATGCTAAAATGAAATTGCCTTTTCTTGTGGCTAACTTGTACAACTTCTTTCTACGGGGTTGGCCGCACAGTCCCTGGTCTCGATCATATAACTATGTCCTCGACTTTCGTGTTCCGATCGACATGGCAGTCATTGTTGTCGTATACTCAAATCATTCCCCCCCCAACCAATGTTCAAATGCGAATTGGAACACTGGAAGTTTTTCACCATTGAGGACCCGACTAATGAACTACTAGACAATCTTCAGCTCGGTAACAAACTTTGTTTCCCCTTAGGAATTTATGCTATCGAGCAAAAGACTATCTAACAATCCTCTAGTGGTTTGCACTTGTGGACGGTCGGGTAACCTTTTCTTGATATCAAACTCATTTCCCGGTGGGAATTTTGCTATCGAGCCAAAGATTATCTAACCGCTCCGCAGTGGTTCTTCGCTTGTGTGCCTTGATATTAAAGGTCTTATTGCTGTTGTTGAAACTTTATTCATAGTATGATTTCCATTTCTACCTCATTAAAAACCTTTCTAAAAAAACATAATTGGCATAAAAACTGGACGAAAGGAAAAAGAGTGCAACACATACTTTCAGTACAAATGATGTTTGTCAGCAATAATATCTCTTGAGGTGTGCCACATTCCAGTTTCTTGGCAACTTTTCTCCATCCTGATTCTCTAACTCATATGAACCTTTCCCGTTGACAGCTGAAACCCGGTAGGGGCCTTCCCAGGTTGGTCCTAGCTTCTCCGCGTTGAGTTCCCGGGTGTTTTGAGTTAGTTTCCTTAGAACCAAGTCTCCCACTTTAAAATACGGAGGTTGGATCTTCGATTATAATATCGTTCCATTCTCTACTTCTGGGATGCCATTCTTATACATGCTAATTAACAGCACTCATCGAGTAGTTCCAAGTTGACTAACATCGCTTCGTTGTTCGTTTCTTCACTTGCCTGGAAATATCTCAAGGTAGGCTTTCCTACTTCCACCAGGATTAAGGTATTTGCTTCGTACACGAGGGAAAAGGGAGTTTCTCGTGTGCTCCATTTGGCCGTTGTTCGGTACGCCCATAGCACTCCAGGTAGTTCCTCAGTCCATTGACCTTTAGCCGCTTCCAACCTCTTTTTGTGATTTTGTACAATCACTTTGTTTGTTGATTCCACTTGACCAGTTGTGCTCGGATGATAGGGTGAAGATGTGATTTTATTGATTTTCATATCTTTGAGGAACTTTGTAATCTTTGCGCCTTTAAATTATGGCACTTATCGCATGCTAACTCTTTTGGCATTCCAAATTGCAAATTATGTTCTCCCACAAGAAATCCACTATTTCGCCAATCTTCTGATAAGGACCTGCTTCAACCCACTTAGAAAAATAGTCAGTTAAAATTAAAAGAAACCTTACCTTACTAGGGGTCGGCAGTAGTGGTCCGACGATATCCATTCCCCACTTCATGAACGGCGACGGAGATAGAACTGAATGTAATGGTTCTACTGGTCGATGTACCAGTGGTGCATAGTGTTGGCACTTATCGCATTTTCGCACAAAAGATTTGGCAGCCAATAATATCCCTCCCTTACCAGTTTTAGCACTAAGGAATCTCGCCTGAATGATTTTCACATATCCCCTTCGTTGACTTCTCACATAACATAATTGTCTTCGAACGCTCCCAAGAATCAGGCCAGCAGGCCTTGGAAAGATTTCATGTACAATTGGCCTCCTTTGAAGCTGTAACGTGCTGCTTTGGCGCGCAGCGCCCGAGACGCCTTGGAGTCTTCGAGAAACATCTCGTGATCGAGATAATCGATGATCTCGTTCCTCCAGTCCCAAACCATATTAGCTGTATTTACTTTATAGTAGCTATCTGCATCTAGGACCGAGTGCATGAGTTGTACTACAACCTCGGAATCAATCCATTCATTTCCGTTGATGAACCCAAGTTAGTTAATGCATCTTTTTCTACATTTTCTTCCCTCCGGATGTGAGTAATTGACCACTCCTGAAATCGAGCTACCAGAGCCTAGACCTTCACTAAGTATTGTTGCATGCGCTCCTCTTTGGTTTCGAAGATCCTGTAGACCTTATTTACCACCAGTTGGGAGTCGGATTTGATTTCTATGGCCTCGGAATCTAGTTCCCGGGTCAGTTCGATTTTTGCAATCGAAGCTTCCTACTCTGCCTCATTGTTAGTTAAAGAGACAGTTCTGATGGCCTGCCTTAAGGTTTCATCTAAAGGCGTGGTTTATGCCAAGCCCAGACGACTTTACGTTGGAAGCTCCATCCACAAATAAAGTCCAAACTCCCGGTTTCGATTCTGACACCATCACTATTTCTTTGGTTGTGGCAGCAGCTCAGAAGTGAAATTGGCCACAAAGTCGGCCAAAATTTGTGACTTAATCGCAGTCCTCGGTTTGTATTCTATGTCGAATTCACTACTCATTTTGACAGCCCATTTAGCCAATATACCCGAGAGCTCGGGTTTGTGGAGGATGTTCAACAAGGGAAAGGTGGTCAACACAACTATCGGTTGACATTGGGAGTAAGGCCTCAACTTCTGCGTGGCGACTATGAGATCTAAAGCCAGATTCTCCAAATGCGAGTAGCGAGTTTTTGCTCCCGTTAAAATTATACGAACGTAATAAAGGGGAGATTGCGTACCTTCATCCTCACGGACTGAAATGGCGCTTACCGCTACCTCTAAGACTGCAAGGTAAACTAACAGTGTTTCACCTTCCTTTAGTTTTGGTAGTAACAGAGGGCTTGACAAGTATCTTTTCAAATCTCTCAAAGCCTGCTGGGATTCCGGGGTCCATTCTAAGTTGTTTTTCTTTTTGAGCAGCACAAATAAACGGTGGCATTTCTTTGATGACCGGGAAATAAACCTGCTCAAAGAGGCCAATCTCCCTATGAGCCTTTAAACTTGTTTCACGCTTGATAGCTGGTCTGGGATGTCTTCGATGACTTTGATCTTATCGGGGTTTAACTCAACCCCCCTTTGTGATACAGAAATCCTAAGAAATTGCCAGAGCTGACCCCGAATGCGCACTTCTCGGGGGTTAAGCTTCATTTTATACTTCCTTAGGATGTCAAAAGTTTATTGCAAAATCTTAATATGATCTCCTGTATTCAAAGACTTAACAAGCATATCGTCTATAGAATTTTCCATGGTTTTCCCTTTTTGTTTTTCAAACATCTTGTTTACGAGCTGTTGATGAGTGGCTCCGATGTTCTTTAGCCCGAAAGGCATCACATTATAGAAATATGTGCCAAAATTCGTTATGAACAAAGTATTTTCCTGATCCTTCGGGTTCATCTTAATTTGGTTGTATCCGAAATAAGCATCGAGGAAATTCTTTAACTCGTGCCCGACCAATTCATCAATCATTGATCGATGTTTGGTAGTGGGAATGAGTCTTTTGGGCATGCCTTATTGAAGTCCTTATAATCTACACACATGTGAAATTTATTGTGCTTCTTAGGAACTACTACTACATTAGCTAGCCAGTCTGGATACTTTACATCTCAGATCAAACCGATATCAAGTAAGCGAATTGGCTCTTCTTTGACGAATTTATTACTGGAAACCATAATAGGGTGTTTCTTTGCCTTACCAGAGCGATGTTGGGATCCAAGCTTAGCTTGTGTACGAACAATTCCGTTGGGATACCTGTCATGTACGCATGCGACCACGCAAAACAATCGACATTATGTTAAGAAATTCAATAAAGCCAGACCTGAGCTCGGGGTGCAGTCATGTCCCTAAGTGGAACTTCCTTTCTAAGAACTTTTCAAACAATGAAACTTGCTCAAGCTCTTACACTGTGGATTTTGTTTCACCTGTCTCTTCTAGTACATAGAAATATCTCGGCACCTAATAAGATTCCGGCGCTTTTTCCCCCTAGCTAACTTCACTCGATTCAAAATCAGGATACGGTTCCTATAATTTCTATGTCGCAACTCCTTCCCTTTATTACTGGAGACCGAAATTTCATTCATCTCTCTTGCCACTGGTTGGTAGCCTCTTATCTGTTTGATTTCTTTGGGTGTTGGGTATTGTAGCAATTGATGATACGTTGATGGTACAACTCTTATCTCGTGCAACCACTGTCTTTCCAGAATAATATTATATCCCATATCATCGTCCACCACTTCAAAAAGAGTCGTCTTCATCACACTTTGGCGTTTGTGGGCAGCAGGATCTCTCCTCGGGTTGTCACGCTTGCGAGGTTTAATCCGGCGAGGAGTTTTGTGGCCGGAATGATGCTTCCGGTGAGTTTGACTTTCTTCAATACCCTCCATTGTATAATATTGGCTGAACTTCTTGGATCCACTAAAACACGTTTGATTTTGAAATCCAGTACATTCAAAGAAATTACCAATGCATCGTGTTGTGGTAGCAACAATTCATCTGCGTCCTCCTCCTTGAAAGTTATGTCGTCTTTAGAGACTTCCCGAAGTATCTTGCTATGGGTTATTGGTACCTTCATCTTTTTTGTTGCCGAGAAGGTGACCTCGTTGATCTGGTTCCCCCCAAAAGATCACGTTGATCGTCTAGAATGGGGGATCTTTTCCTACTTTTGAGGGCTCCTCATTATCATGGTTGCGACCGTCGTTGTTCTTGGCCCTGTCACTTATGGATTCTCTGAGATGCCCATTTTTCAGCAGTGTTGCCACCTCTTCACGTAGATGTCGGTAGTCCTAGTCCGGTGGCCATTCGTCTTGTGGTATTCACACCACAAATTGGGTTCCCTATGGCTGGAATCAGACCTCATCAGCTTCGTGAATCGTGCTTCTTTAATAATCCTGATAGCCGATACCAAATCTATTACACAGAAGTTGAATTTGTATTCTAATAGCCTGGGGTAGGAAGGATCCCGTGTACATGATGTTTCTTTGTCCTGTAATTATCAGTGGTTCCGACCGCGATCAATTCTTCTGTCGGTAATGAACCTGTATACTGACTGAAAACCTTTGTTGCGTCCTTCGGCCCGTTTGTAAGGAAAAAACCGGCCCCTCGAATATCATCCGTCTGCGTCGAAATCGTCTTTTGATTGTTATTTATTCTTCTCTAGCCCTTTTGCCGACGACGAGAAGACAATCTGATCATCTTCAATCCTTGTCTTAGACTCGTACCGGTTGTGGATATCCGCCCACATTGTCACATGGAACTCAAGAAAACTTTCCTTCAATTTCTGAGAAACGTCTAAACTTCTCGGATTCATACCCTTGGCGAATGCTTCAGCTGCTCATTCATCAGAATAGCCGAGAGGAACATCCTCTCCTTTTGGAACAGGGTGACGAATTCCGACAGCAACTCGGACTCCCTTTGTGTAATTCTGAATTTGTCGGTCTTTCGCACTTGCACCTTTCTGGCCCCGACATGGGTCTTAATAAAAGCGTCTGCGAGCATCTCAAAGGAATCTATGGAATTCTTGGGTAACACGAATACCAAGTCAAGGCTCTCCTCGTGAGAGTCTCTCTAAATTTCTTCAGAAAAAAAGATTTAATCTGGTGGGAAGCTAAATCGTTCCCCCTTCACTACCGTTGTATAGGTGGTAATATGCTCCTGAGGGTTTGAAGTTCCATCATACTTTGGCACGATGGGCATTTTAATCCACTTCTGGACTAATTCTGGTGCCACACTTGGTTTGTACGGCAACTGAGTATACTTTTTTGTGTCTGGTGCTTTCAGAACCGGTGGTGCACCTGGGATTTGGTCCATGCGGGCGTTCACTTCCCTTATAAATCGTAAGATTTCACTCTTGAAGGGATTTTTCTCATTATTGGGGTTAGATCCCCTCCCCCCCAGTTCCATCAAAGCCAACCTCTCCCCTGGGGGTGTTGTTGTCGTCCCTCTACGTTGTTTGATTCGTGGGAGCACCGGATGGAACTGGACCTCGTCCATTCATGTTATTGGAAGCTCTCGACAATGCCTGCTTCAACTCCGTCATAACCTTATTCTACCGTGTAAGATGTCCTAGAATGACCGCTTGTTGCTCTTGCAGGACCCGTACTGCTTCAACGACATGCTCTTCTTCCGCATCATTTGGAGTCACCTCCTAAACATGTTGCGGGTACCTCCTATCGTGGACCGACATGGCATCCTTCCCCTCATTGTGGGTGTCACTGACTGAATCCTCATGATGAGGGTCCCCTTGGGCCTCAAGATTGTGTGTGTTGTTAACACTATTATCTGCCATTTTTTGTGATTTTTTGATAAGACAAATAATCAAAACACGTTAGTAAAAGAGGCAAGGACCAACTTAATTACACGACTCTCTAGGCCCCACGATGGGCGCTAAAATATTTACCCATAAAATGGTACAGTTGAATTTATACATAATTTCTAGACAAGTGAATTAATTCGATCCTGGAATAATAAAATAATTGAAGAAATACGCAATACTTAGCCTTGAAATGAAGAAAAAATAGCAGAAACAATAATTTCGGGAGCAGGGCTTCCGGGTACAACAACAATGAAATCAAGGAGTAAGAAGATAAAATCGTATTAAGCTTTGAATTGATTATAGCATAAGTTTGCCAGAAAATCGTGTCCTTTACAATAATAATAGAGCTCACTATTTATAGCTGCACCTAGGGAACAAGGTCTTACGATCATGCCCTTCTGTAATGCCAATTATGAGGGCCATTGAAGAATGTGTAATGGTGAACATAAATGACAATTTCTTTGTAAACGGGCAGTGTACTAAAAGTTGTGGAATATTCTCTATTAAATGCTACCCGGTGAATAATATTTATTGTATCTTTATGAGCGCCTTCTTTCCAGTGACGAATAGAACAATTTTCTTCGATTCTAACTATCATTTGCGTTTGGCTCCACGAGTCACTTTATTATGCAACCACTTAGCATAACATATTTTACCCTTTACAATACAAATATTAAAAAATAAATAAATTGCAAAAAAAAAAAAAAAAACACTTGA
>ML383472.1:29027-39071 GCA_005239525.1 Nicotiana knightiana | reverse complement strand
AAAAAAAAAAAAAAAAACACTTGATCACAAAAAGATTGCAATAGAATTTATCACTTTGTGGCAATAACGGACACGCATGAACAAAAGCAATAATAGTTAATGGATTTAAGAAACAAAAAAAATGATGTTATGAAATAACAACTATAAAGAAATAAAGTAAGACAAGTATAGATAGAGAGAGATTGATGTCTTATTCAATTTTCAACTGATGTACATAATGAAATGAAATCTCCTCTATTTATAGAAGAAAGGAAGTTGTTGTGTAAGCTTCTACTGCAAGCTGCTACGCAAGCTGTTGTGTAAGCTGCTTGTAAGCTGCTACGCAAGCTGCTTGTAAGTTGCTACTGCAAGCTGTTGTGTAAGCTGCTTGTAAGTTGCTTGTAAGCTGCTACTGCACCAGATACAGATAATCTTCTATCGGTGGTAATATTTATCCATAAAGGATTACCGAAATGATAAGCTTCTTCAGGAAGCTTATTTTCAATAGAGTACCAATAGATAAACATATTTACGACGGAGTCCCATATGGATAACCTTCTTCAGGAAGCTTATGAACATCCATAATATAATATATATTTATAACACTCCCCCTTGGATGTTCATTAAAAGATAATGTTCTCATTAAAAAACTTACTAGGAAAAACCCCGCGGGAAAAATTCTAGTGAAGGAAAAAGAGTACACATATTTAGTAATACGCATTGCTAGGTGCCTCATTAAAAACCTTATAAGGAAAACCCTGTGGGGGAAAAACTTAGTAAGAAAAAAAGAGTGCATCGCGTCTTTTACTCCCCCTGATGAAAACCTTGTTTCAAATATTTGGTTCTCCGCATTCTAATCTTGTATACCATCTTCTCAAAAATTAAATTTGTAGAGAATATTATCCACCACTATTTTCGATCGATTTAAACTAATCTCATCAAACCAAGAAGCTGTTGCAAGTCATTTCATTGAGTTGCTTGCAACCTGTCTGCATTAACTGCTTGTAGATAAATTTCAATGGAGTACTAGATGGCAGGAAGATTATCTACAACAGAGTAATAAATGGACATCCACAATAATATTTTCGTAATACCCCCCCTTGGATGTTCATTATTATGTGCCTCGTTAAAATCTTACTAGGAAAAAACCCCGTGAAAAAAATCCTAGTCAAGGAAAAAGAGCACACTAATAATATATATTGAAAGCTTCCTAATTAGAAACCTTACCAGGAAAAGCCCAGAGGGAAAAAACCCGAGCAAGGAAAAAAGAGTACATTGCATACTTTACTCCTCCTGATAAAGACTCTGTGTAGGAGAAGAGCCATATCTTGCTAGAAAATTAGCAGAAAATGCTGTGTCAGGCCTTGTAGCATTAGCAAGATACATTAGTTCACTAATTGCACTGAGATAGGGTACTTCGGGACAAAGGAGTTCTCATCCTCTTCTGGAGGTCGGAACAAATCCTTATTTACTTCAAGTGATCGAACAACCATTGGTGTACTTAACAGGTGCGGTTTGTCCATGTAAAAGCGTTTTAAGACTCTTTTCTGTATAGGCAAATTGATGATAAATATCTCATCTGCTAAATGTTCAATTTGCAACCAAGGCAAAGTTTTGTCTTTCCTATATCTTTCATCTCAAATTCTTTCTCAAGATATTCAATTGCCTTTTGGAGCTCTTCTAGAGTTCCAACAAGATTTATGTCATCAACATAAACAACAAGCATAACAAATTCTAATGACATTTTCATATAAAAAATAAATGGACAAATAACATCATTTATGTAACCTTCTTTCAGCAAATATTTAGTGAGGCGATTATATCACATGCGCCCAGACTGATTTAAATCGTAAAAAAACCTTTGTAATCTGATTGAATACATTTCTCGAGACTTTAAAATATATGCTTCAGGCATTTTAAATCCTTCAGGGATCTTCATATAGAATTAATCAAATGCGTTATATAGGTTATGAATTACATTTAAATGGCATGACATCTTCAGGTATCTAGACTACAAGTTCGATTCTCACAATCTTTTACAATATTGTGCACTATACTGTATCAAACATATCGTCGACGATCATTTCATATCGGTTCCTAAACGACATAACTTGTTGAGACTCATCACTTTCCTTATTTCAGGTACCTAACTTCTTCTGGAGTTTCATGAAATGCTATGTCGTGGGCTCTTCTAGAGCTCATTTCCTCCTTATTATGATCATTTTGATCATTTCTCCTATCCTTTTCAAGAATTGTTACCTTTGGAATCGATTGGTATACCACACTTCATGCGTACAGTAAACTCCATCCTTCAGGGACTTTAATTTTAATAGGAGCATTCACAGCTGATTATGGATCAGCAAATGCTTCTGACATTTTACTTGAATTATCTTCTGAGTGAGGATCATACTAATGATAATTCGATTCATAGAGCATATTTTCCAGCTGTTTATTCCATCACCCAAATGTTATAAAAATTAACATATATCCCCAATATTCTTTGGGAAACATATCTTTGTGCATTTTGGTAGAGAAATTAATCATATACCACACATCAAAAGATAGTAGTAAAAATATTTGGTTTCTGATCCTAAACCAATTGTGAGGGGATGACTTATCATATATTATTGGCCTGATGCATACAAGTGTTGCTATATGCAATTTAGAAAATCTTAGATCAACACATGCGGCTTTGTTCTAATAAGCGATAGTTTAGCCTTTAATAGGAGATATTCAATGCTAAACTAGCTTGGATATAAACCAGCATCATCAAGATCAACTATCTTGATTTCAAAGCAATTTCAAATGCCAAACTGCAGGTTGACAATAATCGCACATGTAACCATCTCATATATGCATCTATAAGTGGTTCATACGATAGGTGAATGAGCCCATATTCACCTTTTATATATTTCAGATTAGGGTCTTAGTCCTAACTTTAGCTGGTATAATCAATTTATTATGAGAACAAGCAATACAAGCGAATTCTTGAAGAATCTTCTAGTTCTTCAGTGTATGCTTATTTGAATTCTCAAATAGCTCATTTTAAAAATGGCAAATGATAACTTCAAGTTTATCATGACATGTGATATCTCTTAGTAAACTTCTGGTTTACTATGTCATAAACTTTTGTATTAGTAAACTTCTGATTTACTGTGGCTACTTTTGTATCAGCAAATTCCTGATTTACTGTAGCTACTTTTGCCTCAGTAAAACTTCTGGTTTACTGTGACTGTTTTTGCATTAGTAAACTTCTGGTTTACCGTGATACATGATGTAGTACAGATTGAAGAATAAGGCAGGTAACATCTCACATATATATTATTTTACCCCCTATGATTGTGGAAACATGAAGATATTCAATCTTCCAGTCATTTGTAGTCTCAATATGATAGCTATTTGTATTAGTAAACTTCAGATTTACTACAACATATGTTTTGACCATAATCATATAATAAGAATGACATATTTGTATATAAACTCTTTTAGAGACTTTATTTATTATCCACAATCTAATATTTATCGGACAGTACTGGTGTCATGTGTCTTCTAGACAAATAATTAGCTCTTCAGGAGTTTTTGATAAATTTTATACTATCAAATATCGCTCAGACACTTCTGGTGTCATGAGAAAAACAAATCATAACCAAATGAACAATACTAAATTTATAAGTGTAAGAAATTAAGAATTTCAGTAATTTTACCACCAACTTTGTGATGAATGTCTCCTTCAGGGAGAAATGCCATTAACATCTGAATATTTTATATCTAAGCGGCAACCACATAGTCAATACATCCTTCAAGGAAAGATATATGAGTTGTTATTTCCTTCGGGGAACTCAATAACTAACCATAATATATTAATGTGGTGCAGTAGAAAGCATTCTACAAGAATGCATTTGCCTTAGAATGATACTTAATAAAATTTTCAAGATGTTTTATGTACAACAGGTACGTGCGGTAATAATTTTTATGCCACAAAATAATATTTATATCCTCTGTTATTCTAGCTCTTCAGGAGGTGAGTAGAGATTTTTCTTCATTCACTCAAGAGAATGAAAATGTGCTTAAAAAATAACTTTGAATAGTTTATTATTTTTTTTAAGAACGGAAAGACACACTTTCATAATATTTTCCTACTTCAGGAGGAAATTTCAATTGTGTAAATTTTTCAGGAGAAAATTTAAAATACGAAATATTGAATATATATTCTCTCAATCATATTACCTCTTCTGGAGGTGAATTGTAATATATTTACATCAAGAGCGCATTCATATATTGTCACATTCACTTCAGGGAATGGATTAATATTTATCAAAAGTTCTCATCCTTCAGGTAATGGAACATAATTATCTGAACGTGCATTAATCACACCAAATTGTGTGATGGCTTAGAAATGCTACTTCAGGAGCAAATAGAGGCATGCAAGTAATATAGAGAAATTTTCTCTAACTTATCTTCAATTGTAATCATAGAAAGCCTAAATTATCACTTCTGGTGGTCATAGGCATATACCACTTCTAGTGGTTAACAAAACTTAGTTACAATGAGATATACGAAACACAACCACTTCTGGCAGTTGTATATTTCTTGCAAACTCTCTAGAGTTTAAGTGAACAATAAAATTAAGTCATAACAAGATTTAGGAAATATGCCACTGCCGGTGACTATATTTTTTGAAAACTTCCATACTTAGCCATCAATAAAGATGAAAATAATAAATCATGGTCCCTTCTCGCAATATATTTCTTTAGGAACAAATTTATGGCATAAACTGCTAAGTGAATTAGGTATGCTCCTTAGGACCAATGAACAAAAATCATATTGTTAGTAGCAAGAAACAGGAATGTCTGATATGAAGGAAGTACTAACTTCTTGAGTAGAATTCTTAATTATGGCGATTGGATCTGATTTATATCCATAGACTTTCGCTAACTCAAGTCGACAAATAGTTAGAGTTAAGCAATATATGAAAGTGCAAAATTAATGTCACAAGTCCTTTGCTACAAACCTACTTCAAGATAGCAAAGCAGTAAGGGAAAATAATTTGTAGTTTATAAAGACAAAGTGATATAGTAAAACCTTTAAGCCAAACATGGAATCGTTTGCATGCTTACTTTGCTAATATGGAAATAAAATACCGACGCCAAAGAAATATCAATTGTTTAACCCACTGTAAAAATGGTAGAAATCCATAAATACAACAGTTTGATCTTACTTACAACGAGAACCGATGCCTTCGGACGAGGATAACTATAGTAATACGTCTTTCAAAGTATGTGCTCAAGACAGAGTCTCGTGCTGATAACGTGTTATGAAATAACGACTATAAAGAAATAAACTGAAGACAAGTAGAGATAGAGAGAGATTGATGTCTTATTCAATTTTCAAACTGATGTACATAATGAAATAAAATCTCCTCTATTTATAGAAGAAAGGAAGTTGCTGTGTAAGCTGCTATTGCAAGCTGCTGTGTAAGCTGCCTGTAAGCTGCTACTGCACCAGATACAAATAATCTTCTATCGGGGGTAATATTTATCTATAACGGAGTACCGAAATGATAAGTTTCTTCAGAAAGCTTATTTCCAATAGAGTACCAAATAGATAAACATATTTACAACGGAGTTCCATATGAATAACCTTCTTCAGGAAGCTTACGAACATCCATAATATAATATATATTTATAACAAATGAGTGCATTTGAACTCTATTACGCGTAGTCTTTTCTTTTCTATTTTAAGCAAAGATACCTCGTTAAAGAAAAGGCATATTCCCTCTATCAGTAACTCTATTTTTAAATAATACTATACCTACTAATTAATCTTATATGGCAAAGGAGGAAAGAAGCCAGTTTTTAAAATGCTAGAGGAAAGTACATTCATTAAAGAACATGGTACAACGACTATATGAAATTTTTATTTCTCTAGCATAAATCTCAACCGAAGTTTGCTTAAGAATTGTCACTTTATTGTTTTCTCTAAATTTATAAATTAAATAACTACATTTAATAGTCCAGTAAATTTGATCCTAAAACACTATAGTTTGAATTAGCTGGAAACAACAATCTATAAATGATATTAAAATGTCTGGCAGATGTAAATTAAAATTAAATAACTACATTTAATAGTTCAGTAAATTGGATCCTAAAATACTATAGTTTGAATTAGCTGGAAACAACAATGAGAGATGACATCAACAAGAAATTGCAATGGGAAAGGAATTTAGCTAAACAACGAAAAAAATAGGGTGGCATTATGTCCCTAAAGTCCAGAATATCTTTTGTGTATAAGATGCATAAAAGTGACAAAGTACAAAATCGTTGTTTGGTATAATGACAAACTTTTGCAGGGGAAAAGTTTATTCTTTCAAAAGTAGCAACTGATTTTCACGTTTTAATTAAAAAGCTTACCAACCTCCTTCCATTGTATCGCGAAGGCTAATTTTCAACTACTGAATTGTTAATTATATTTTGACTCAATTTAAAGATTTTAGATCACATTTTCTATTAAACAGATCATACACTTTTGTAATTTAAACTAAACCAATATATGATCATCCCATTTAAGATGTTAAACTCACAAAAACTTATCAATTCCAATCCTGCAAGTAAAGTTCAAACTAATACTTGAATACAATTCCTTGGACAGGTCGTTATTTATCTATATTCTATATCATATCATATTATATTATAAGTGTGAATCTTTAAGTGTCACGATCCGGAATTTTCACTTTCGTAATTGTGATGACGCCTAACATTTCACTTGCTAGGCAAGCCACCGTTAGAGAATTTTTAAGCCAATTCTTATTCAATTTAGTAAATAACATCAAATAAGCTAAAAACGAAATAAAGCGAGTGCAGAATAACATAAATACTTTAATATCTATAATAACCCGGATCTGGAGTCACAATTCACGAACTTCTAGGATTTACTACAAGTAAAGTCTGAAAGAAATACAACTGTTTGAACGATATAAACAGTAAAAACATGGAAAAGATAGATGGGGACTTCAAGGTCTGCGGACGCCAATGGATCTACCTCGAGTCTCCAAAGAATTAGTCCGAGCTGCTATTCCTCTCGATCAGCTGGGACCAATGCCAAAATCTGCACAAGACGTGCAAAGTGTAGTATGAGTACAATCGACCCCATGTACTCTGTAAGTGTCGAGCCTAACCTCGACGAAGTAGTAACGAGGCTAAGACGGGTCACTCACACTACAACCTATACGCAGTATAGATAATAAAGACATAAAAGGAAATACAGAATGGAATAAAACAGTAAATTTGCAAGTAATAACTACAACTCCAGGTAATAAGCCAGCAACGTTCAGAATTTACCAATCCTTAAGTGCAAAGGAAGATACCGTAAAACTAACACAACTCAGGAAAATATAAACACATAGGGTGTTACGGCCCAACCCAATCCCAATGTACGTCACATAATCCTCCCTTATTTCCTCGTAACAAAATAAACAATAATGTGTGTGTGTGTGTGTGTGTATATGTATGTATATATATATATATATATATATATATATATATATATATGTTGCGGCGTGCAACTCGATCCCACCATCATAATACCATAAACATAGTTCACCCTTATTCCACCAAACAATCCACCCTTATTACACTTGTTGCGGCGTGCAACCCGATCCCACCATACAATATAGATTCACTATTATTTCACCTGTTGTGGCGTGCAACCCGATTCCATCATATCAATATCAAGTACTCAATAAGCACAATAAACTCACAATTCAAATCACAGAAAACCCTTTACAATTCCAAAACACCAAACTGAACAAATAGGAAACTCTGTACAACATGATAATCCGAATAAGTAATACTACACAGCGAGACCAATTCTAGAGTTTACAACTAAAAGGTACAAATAAACCGACTTGAGCAAATAGTAGGAAATCACGAAACTAAGGAAAGCACTAATATCATGAATAGGAGGAAAAAATGACTAACAGGTAGCAATTAGGCATGGAAACACATTTAGAGCATGTAACAGTTAAGGCAAGGAAGGAGATAATGTAAAAAAAAGGGGGAAAACAGAAAAAACAGATAATTTGACAGTGCATAAGAACTCGTCACCTCACATATACACCGCTCACATGAAATTCACATAGCAAATAGTCTGAGGATTCCTTATTCTGCTCAACCACAACTTTACCTCTCAAACAAGCCTCCAGACCAGTAGAATCTAGCAAATTATCAACCAAACGATTCAAATTAAGCCTTAGGAACTACCCACGATTACAAAGAATTTAATTTAGGTATTTTTGAAAAAGTCAATAAAAGTCAACCTCCGGGCCTGTTTGGTCCAATCCCAAATTTCGAACCAAAATCCGATTACCCATTCACCCCCGAGCACGGTTATGTAATTTGTTTTGGATTCCGACCTTAATTTGAGGTCTAAATTCCCAATTTGCCAAATTCCTAATTTCTACCCAACCTCCTCCCCCCTCATTCCACCATGAAAACTCTAGATTTTAGATTAAAAACATGTGAAATGTAGTGAAAGATTGAAAGGAAATAGATTAGAATCACTTATCAATGATTTGGGGAAGAAAGAGTCTTGGAAAAAATCGCCTCTAAGGTTTTAGGTTTTGAAAATTTGAAGAATGAACCAAAAATCTCGTCTAAGTCATATTTTGTTCAGCTGCAGATATCGCATTTGCGACCTGGGCTTCGCAAATACGAAGCCTGCCAATGTGAGAAAAGCTTCGCAAATGCGAAACTCCTTCATTTTTGTTGCCTTCGCAAATGCGGACAAAATGTTGGAAAATGCGGAATATGAGGATCGCAAATACGACCCAAATCTTTGCAAATGCAAAGGTCCACCCCCCAACCCACTGCCCGCAAATGTGAGGCTCGCATTTGTGAGCCAGATCTTGCAAATGCAAAATCTGCAGATCTGATGCACCAGCAATGTTCTATGTCTAATTTCACTCTGTAACCTATCCGAAACTCATCCGAGCCCTCGGAGCTCTAAACCCACTATGCACACAAGTCTAAAAATATCATACGAACTCGCTCGCGCGATTGAAACACCAAAATAACGCTTAGAACTACGAATCAGACACCAAATCTAATGGAATTTTCAACAAAGCTTTAAAACTTCTATTTTCACAACCGAACGTCTGAATCACGTCAAATCAAATTCGTTTCTCACCAAGTTCGACAAATAAGTCATAAATATCATAGTGGACCTGTATCGGGCTCCGAAAATAAAATATAGACCCGGTATCAATAAATCCAAACATCAGTCTGTCACGCTCCGAAATCCCACCATCGGGCCGTGATGGCGTCTAATGTTGAACCCGCTAGACAAGCCAACGTGTACAGTTAAACTAACATGATAACACCAAATTAACAGAATAAGCTAAAAACAGTTCACAACTTAACAACGGAAATAAATAAAGTTTCAAAACTAAGTAAAGACAACATAGTACAACGTCGCAATAATTTCCGAAAACCTGGAGTCACAAACTCACGAACTGTCTATAGGAGTGCTAAATACAAAGTCTGAAAGGAAATACATGACAAAAACAAGACAAAACTGAAGAAACTAGGGATAGGAGAGACGCGAAGGCCAACGAACGCCAGCAGGTATACCTTGAAGCCTCTAGGGTGATCTGAAGGACACTCCCACTAGTGATGTCCACTGGGTCTGGCTGCGTAATCTGCAACACATAAAGAAGTGCAGGTGTAGCATCAGTACAACCGACCCCATGTACTGAGTAAGTGCCGAGCCTAACCTCGGCGAAGTAGTGACGAGGCTAGAACAAGACAACAAAATGTACCTGTGCAGTTCAATAGTATAGTAGAAACTAAACAAGAATACAATTACGGGGAAGAACATGCTGGGGGTAAGAGATAGCAAATACTGAAATGACGGAAATGAAAACAACAGTCTAAAATATCCGAAAATAATAACGGGAATTGACAACACAAATTAAACAGTTAAAAGAAACGGCATGACATGTCCCCTCGTGCATAATAATATAAAATATGGCACGGAATGTCCCCTCATGCATAAATAACATAAGCATGT
>ML383472.1:2127-28839 GCA_005239525.1 Nicotiana knightiana | reverse complement strand
CCTCGGGTCCAAAAATAGCAATCAAGCCTCTAACACTGCCTTTCCTTTTGAATTCAACTGCGGAACAACAATATCTAGACATAATTAACTTATTAACATCAATAATGACTCATTAACACAATCCCATAGCCTAAATATACAATTTCTAGCATTCTTCCAAAAATACCAAAATTCGATCCCGGTCCTGCTTGCTCGGATTCCAATAATTCTCGAAGGGAACACTCACCCAAAGCCTAAGGATCATTAATATACGATTCTTACTTGATTTCATGGCCATTTCACAGAAAATTCTCAAATGATCACAAGTTCTAGGTTACTACCCAAATTCTTGATTTTTGCACTAATTTATGTAGTTAATTAAGCTAGAATCCATGCATGAAGCTAATTTTTTAGTAGAGTTTACTTACCTTAGAAGAGCAGGTCATTAGCCCTTAACAATGGAGGAAAATCGCCCAAGGAAGAAGAAAGAAATGAGAAAAATGGGTTTAAAACCAGTATATAAAACACACTGCCTGCATAGTGATTCCGCACTTGCGGCTTGGGGACTGCACCTGCGGCTCGGGAACCGCACCTGCGAGAAATATTTCGCACCTGCGGAAATGGGTTGGGGAGCCTGGGCCTGCGCCTGCGGAGTGGAGACCGCACCTGCGAAAAATTTTCCGCACCTGCGATGATTGGCCAGGCCACTGGGTGATCGCACCTGCGATGCTGGGGACCGCAGGAGCGGTCCCCCACCTGCGACTGGGAAACCACACCTGCGGTCACACCAAAACAGGTGCATCAGCAGCTGTGTTTGCTGGTTTTTAGCCCCGTTAGGTGCCCGGAAGGCACTGGGCCAACTCGAGCCATAATCCAAATATACCAACGAGTCCCAAATCATAACACGGACTCGCTCGAGCCTTTGGAACACCCTAAACAACGCTAAAACTCAAAATCACACCCCCAAACCGCAAGAACCAAACATAGGAACTTTAAGTTTTCTAGACTTCGCTAACAACGTGCCGAACTGACCTACACTACTCGGAATGACACCAAATATATACAAGACTTCCAAAATCATCGTACGAACTCATTCGACTGATTAAACCACTAAAATAACATCAAAACAATGAATTAAACCTCAAAACTCATGAAATTTCTTAAAACTTCATAAAGCTCAAATATTTCAATTTCGATCCGAACCACGTCATTTCAAGTCCGTTTTACATCAAATTTCACAAATAACTCACATAACATATATTAAACCTGTTCCGGGCTCCAGAACCATAATACGGGCTCGGTAACGCAGATTTCACATCAAAGTTCATTTTCGAAAGTCTTTCTTATTTTCAGAAAATAATTTTCTTTAAAAATTCATTTCTCGGGCTTGGGACCTCGGAATTCGATTCCGGACATACACCCAGGTCCCATATTTTCCTACGGACCCTCCGGGACCGTCAAATCACGGGTCCGGGTCTGTTTACCAAAAATGTTGACCAAAGTCAACTTTATTCCATTAATTATCATAAATTCAACAGTTCAACACATTTCTGCATAAAAACTTCCCAGCTACGCGCTCGGGCTGTGTACGCATATCGAGGTGGGATCAACAGAGGCTTTTGAGGCCTCGGAACACAATTTTTGCTAAATTACACAAGATGACCTTTTGGGTCATCACACAGTCGATCCTTAAAAACCATAAAACTATCAAACTTTCAATTTTCAACAAAAAATCAATAACTCGAGCTAGGGACCTCTGAATTTGATTCCAAGCATACGCCCAAGTTAAAATTACGATACGGATACACCAGGACCGTCAAAACCTAGATCCGGGTCCGTTTTCTCAAAACATTAACCGAAGTCAACTTAAATAAATTTTAAGACAAAATTTCATATTTTTCTCAGTTTTTCACATAAAAGCTTTTCGGAAAGATGTCTGGATTACACATGCAAATCGAGGAAGGTTAAAATAAGGTTTTTAAGGCTTCGAATCACATAATTATGTTTTAAAACATAAGATGAGCTATCGGGTCAAAAAGTTTAAAATTAAAGTATCATAATACCGTTTAAAAGTTAAAAGACCATTTTGCCTTTCACTAAAAAGTAAAATTATCTTCCATTAAGTAAGTAATCTGGTAAATTTACATTCTACAATAATAAATACAAATAAAGTTCTGTACAATGAATTAGCTAAATTTACAATATTCAATATGTTGCTTTGGTCTTCCAACATTTATTGCAGTATTAACTCTTGAATAACGTCTACATGCATGATGCATACAATAAATCGAGCTAAGTTAACTATCTTAAAGTACCATATGTTGCTTTCATCTTCCCACGGTGATCCCAGAGAATTCATAGTACTATAGCAACAAAGCTCTTTTGTATAGTAACTTTGATGTGGTTTCAGAACCATCAACCTTTTCTATTTAAATTTCTTTATCTAATTATATTTTCGTTACTCTTCAGAACCTAATGATTCGTTCTATAATATTTTCATCTATTTTCCTAGGTGACTTGATCTTCCTTTTGGCAGTGATAAAATTGATACAGTCTGTGTCGGTAATACCATAGCAATCATTGTAAGTAATATTATTTCTTCCTTGTTATTTTATTTATTTTAATTTAATTCTAGACGTGTATGATTGTGTTTGTACTTAATTTTTTGAGTTATACAATAAAGAATATGAAGTGAATTTCTCAACCTAATTTACATGTATTATAAATTTGTAGAGGCATGTTTAGAATCCTAAATAAGATTACAAAATAGATTCCATTTTTATCTATGATTTGTCTTACATATACTCCATACGTCTTTATGTATTATAATTTAAAAATTCTTAAATTCGTATTAAGAAAAATAATTATAGTTCTCTTTTAAAGTTTATGTATAATTTTTACGTACTGAAACATTTAAAAAGTAATGTTGAATTCCTTTTCTTTAACAATTACCTATATTGGTTGGAGTGCTCCTTTGAAATATCGATTTTATATTTGTATCGAAAGTCAGGACCTCTTTTTTTTATTATTATATGACGTGTGAAAATTTCGTAGGTTTGAAAGTATTCAATCAATTGAGTTCAACCCTTATGCCAATAAAATAAGATCATATTGTTATTGTGTCTCTTGTGTCTTCTTCCATGGGCAAAGAATGTCCTATTTATACTATACAAGATACACCCAAAACTCACTAGATACATCCTAGGAATTAATAGGTGCATCTATCCAAGTAGTACATTGTATAGAATGTATGGATAGATTAAATGAACATCCATATACATTCACTTTATTTATAACACTCCTGTGCCTCGTTAAAACCTTACTAAAAAAAAGTCAGTGGAAAAAAAAGAGTACACACATCTTGTAATACGCATTGAGTGCTGCCTCATTAAAAACCTTACCAGGAAAACCCACTTGGGACAAAATTTTGGTTAAGGGAAAAAGAGCACAACGCGTATTATACTCCCCCTGATGAAAACTTTATTTGATATCTCGGAGACGACGCATTCTAATCTTATGTCTCAGCTTCTCAAATGTTGATGTTGGCAATGCCTTAGTGAATAAATCTATTAGATTGTCACTTGAACGGATTTGTTAAACATCTATTTCACCATTTTGCTGGAGATTGTGTGTGAAAAAGAACTTTGGTGAAATGTGCTTTGTTCTGTCCCCTTTGATATATCCTCCTTTAAGTTGAGCTATGCAAGCAACATTATCTTCATACAATATCGTTGGAATCTTCGTTTTTAAAGAAAGACCACATAGTTGTTGAATGTAATCACTGATCTCAACCATACACACTCTCGACTAGCATCATGAATAGATATTATCTTTGCATGATTGGAAGATGTAGTAGCTAAAGTTTGTTTTCTTGAACGCCATGAAATAGTTGTACCTCCACAAGCAAATAGATATCCTGTTTGAAATCGGGCTTTATGTGGGTCAGACAAATAACCTACATCTGCATAACCAATCAACTGTGAATCGGATTCATAAGAATAAAATAATCCCACTGGTTTTATTCCTTCAGGTGGTCGGACTATACGTCTGAATACCTCACGTTTTTCAAGTGACGCTAATTTTGCCTAGATAGCATCTTTCCATTTTGACCAATTATTTTTTTTTCTACATTGATTGACAGATCTTGGTTCAAGATCCTCATCTTGTTGCATTATCTCAACATCAACATTATAAGCAAAAATATTATCGACAATAATATTATTTCAGTTCCACCTTTTTCGTAGAGACATAACTTATTGAGATCTCTTCATTCTTATTATTTTCAGGTACCTGGACCTGCTCTGATGTCTTATCATTTGTTATGTCACAGGTCTCTTTTTGAGCAATTGCCTTCATATTATGATCGCCTAGATCATTTTCTCCTTTTCGCTTTCGAGGATTTTTATCTTTGGAACCAATTGGTCTACCGCGTTTTAAGCGTGGATTAGACTCATTTACATTCATAGATTGTCCAACCGGGACATCAATTCAAATAGGAGCATTAGCAGCGGGAATATGTGACTTAGTCACCCTTGGTAGGCTAGTGAATGCATCTGGCAGTTGATTTGTAATATTTTTCAAATAAATTATCTTTTGAACCTCGTATTCACATTGATTTGTTCGAGGATCTAAATGAGATAGCGATAATGCATTTCAATCCATCTCTTTTTTCAACTGCTTATTTTCTCCCCCTAATATTGGTTATACTATTTCATCAAAATGGCAGTCAGCAAATCTTGCCGTAAATAAATCTCTAGTCATAGGTTCCAAATATTTTATAATAGAAGGAGATTCATACCCAACATATATCCCCAACCTTCTTTGGGGCCCCATCTTTGTGCGTTGAGGTGGAGCAATTTGAACATATACTCCAAATATTCTAAGATGGGAAATATTTGGCTCCTGACCAAAAGTCAATTGTATTGGGGAGACTTTATGATAACTTGTGGGTCTGATCCGCACAAGAGCTGCTGCATGCAAAATAGCATGGCCCCATGCCGAAATGGGAAGTTTTGTTCTCATAAGCATTGGTCTAGCAATTATTGGAGGCGTTTGATCAATGATTCCGCTAGACCATTTTGAGTATGAACATGAGCAACTGGATGCTCAATTGTTATTCCAGTTGATATGCAATTATCATTAAAGGCCTGGGACGTAAATTCACCAGCATTATCAAGAAGAAGTGTCTTAATTGTATAATCTGGAAACTGTGCTCTTAATCTTATTAATTGAGCTAGTAACCTCGCAAAGACCAAATTGCGGGTTGATAACAAGCACACATGTGACCATCTTGTAGATGCATCTATCAAAATCATATAATATCTGAATGGTCCACATGGAGTGTGCATGTGCCCACATATATCACCCTGTATACGTCCCAAAAATGAAGGAGATTCAACTCCAACTTTAATTACTGATGGTCTAATAATTAGTTTTCCGTGAGAACATGCAACACAAGAGAATTCTTTAGTTTGAAGAATCTTCTGGTTCTTCAATGAATGACCATGTGAATTCTTAAGTATTTTGCGCATCATATTATAACTGGGATGACCCAACCGGTCATGCCAAATAGTAAAATCATTAGTAAACTCCTTGTTTACTATGGCATGTGATTTAACTACACTAATATTAGTGTAGTACAATCCGGAGGAAAATATGGGAAGATTTTCAAGCAGATACTTCTTTTCCGCTTTTATTGTAGTAATATAAAGGTATTCAACCTTTCCTTCATTAGTGGTCTCAATATAATAGTCATTTTGGCGCATTTTGTTGAAACTCAACAAGTTTCTTGGAGACCTACTACAATATAATGCATCATTAACAACCAATATAGTGCCTCCTGGTAGTAATATAGTCGCTCTTCCAAAGCTCTCAATTAATTTTGTACTACCAGATATTGTTATGATATTGGCTTCTTTCACAATTAAATAAGAGAAGTATCTCTTATCTTTTAATATGGTGTGCGTCGTAGCACTATCCAGAAGATATATTTTTACTTTATTATTCATACAACTTCGATAATTATTTAATCTTCTTTCAGACTTTGATCTATTGCTATCACATTTGATTAAGGGAATGGAGCAAATCTAGAGAGACGAGCTTCATTAAAAGCATATTATTTTGCTTCAATCATCATTATATCATTAATTGTGGTGCATTGGGACTCAAACTTAATGTCTTACCCTCATAAAGGCATGTTAAACATAATGCAATGGGACTAAAATCCAACATCTTATCATCATGATGTACCAAGACTCAAATTCGGTGTCTGGACACCTCTTCCAAATTATTGCTACTACAGAAGCAAATTCGAGGCATGTAGAAATGAATTTTTTTAAATATGTTATAAGTGATTATTTCAGCACATAATTTCAAACGAGAAATAATTATAAACATGATTGAGTAATGTAAAAATCTTGTAAGCACAAGCGTATGATCCAAATTCCAATCACTTAGCTCTTTAGAATGCATCATAACTTATAAATCAAATAAATGAATTCAAACAGATGCTGTAAAGGGATGTGAGTTACCTTGACTTTCATATTACCAAGGCTATGATAATATTTTCTTACTATATTATGTCATAAAGGCAGTAGCCAACACTACTATAATTAAATCAATATTAGTGAAATAGACGTACATGCACATATAATAACTTCATATACTGATTACCTCTCGTTTACCTTTTTTTTTCTTTTTCTTAAGAAGCATATTGGAAATTTTTGGTCATAGATTAGGTGCAAATTTAAGTTAATCGTCATCCACAATATAAGTATCACATCTATTTTTAGTTAACAATCCAAATTCAATAGGTATTAGGACATCAACACAAATCCTATATAGGAGTAAAGACAATTAACATATTTCAAATCCTACAAATTAGAATTCAAAGCTCATAACAATTATTTCATTGAATTGAAGAGTTTCTTAGTGCAAATGTTTGTGAACTTCCATTTCGTTACTTCTATTATTTTAATTCTGTCGTAATATTTGGACGTGGAACTAATTAGTCTCATCATTATATTTCAACTTAATATTTATCTATTTATGTATAGGTTTAAACTTTTTTGTAGATTATATAAAAAATAATAATAATTTAACTGAAACTTATTGTTTTCATACCAAGGCAATCATTATAATCATATTCAAAATAAGTTATGCATATGGTAACAAAATTGCAGGTTAAAAAAGATCCTAATAGAAACGTTAAAAACATAAGAATGTATACCTGGATCGGAAAAGAAATTAACTACCTCTTTTTGAAGAATATAAAATTGGAATGAAGCAGATAACCTCAGTTGGTTAGAACTTCGTGCTGATAACGTGTTAAGAAAATGAGAGCAAAATAGAACAATATAGTAATAGAGACAAGATGTATAGAAGGAGAATGTAGAAGTTATCTTATTCAAATGTGTTTCTTGTGTCTTATTCCATGGGCAAAGAATGTCTTATTTATATTATACAAGATACACCCAAAAGTCACTAGATACATCATAGGAATTAATAGGTACATCTATCCAAGTAGTACATTGTATAAAATGTATGGATGGATTAAATGAATATCCATATACATTCACTTTATTTATAACACTATTTCAAAAACTTGTGCATTTTTTCCTTCATATTTTATTTATATCTAACATATGTTTTAACAATATTTGGTGTTATTTAAAATTTATTTATTGATTGACATGAAATACGCGTACAACATAACTAGTCATATCATATACTATATTATAAGCGAGAATCCATTCAGTGTAAAGATGATTTACTAAAATATCCTTCAAAAGTTAAATGACTAATTTATCCTTTATCTAAAAGTAAAATTTCCTCCCATTAAATGATTAATTTGAGCTACTTAATGTTAGCTTACTACTTAAATGGAAGAGCATTTCTTCTTCTGATAACTACTCCCAACATTTTGATATGTTAAGTATGTGGTGTAACATTTTCATGTAATGTGTGAATTTTATCTTACTCTTTATTAGTACTAAATTGTAGCCTTTTCAACTTACCTTCTCTTATTAATTTCCATTGATCAATTATTTTTCTCATTTCTTTTCAGAAATTTCACTGCAGTTCTTAGAGTCTCTTCAAATTGATAAAACCCCTTTGAATCATTTCTCTGCTAGATCTAATTTTTTTTGGTTCTATAGCTTCCGTGTTTCTTCCATTCCAGATTGACAAGTGATAGGTTATATGTGTATCCCTGTTAAGTTTTCATGATCTAACAAACTTATTGTCAAGAATCAGATAAGGAACCTGATACACATCCTCAAAAACTTAAAGATCAACAAGTCTCCAGTTGGGGACACAGTTCAACTCTTCAGAGTCAAAGAAACAGTAGAGGGAACAAATAGCTATCAGTTCCCGAGGTGACTGTACAAGTCAACAAGTCTCCAGTTGGGGACACAGTTCAACTCTTCCGAGTCAAAGTAACAACAGAGGAAACAGATAGCTACCAGTTCCCGAGGTGACTGTACAATTCAACTCTTCACAATTGTAAAGCTGCTACCTGCACATGCTACAATGCAGAAACAGTGCAACAGCCAACTTTATGGGGAATGCTTTTTACTTAACTTGCTTACATCATCCAAGTGATGTCACAAATGAGATATTAACATCAATCAAAGGAAAAATATATCACATTCATATTCAAGAACTCATCAAGCATTGTCTCAAGTCTGTGTCAATCTTGCAAGTGATTCTCAAGGGCATCAAGAACGAAGAACAACATAACCAAGGATCTGTTCCATGTATTGAAGTTATTACATGTCCTTAGTTGTTTTTTACATTTGTTAAAACACTCTACTTGTATTTCCTACTTAGCTTAATTAGAAGCATTATGTAGGAAATCTTTGTAAATCATAAACCCTTGTGTTTGTGTCTTGTCTAGAGTTAGTCGAGTTGTAAAGTATTTGTAATAGAGTTATTACAAAGTGGCTTGTAATAGAGTGTTACAAGCTAGTGAGTTATTAAGAGGTTAATTCCTAGGTTATAATAGGTTGTAATCTGAAAGTTGCTCAGTAGTGAAGTTGAAATCCTACAAGGGTAGGTCGTGATTTTTTATCCCGTGAGCTAGGACTTTTCCACGTAAAACTCCATTGTTCCATTTACTTACTGCATTGTGTGTGTGTGTGTTCTGTGGAAAATTATATAGAACCTCGTCTCTATATAATTTGGTGGATCCTCATATTCTATCAATTGGTATGAGAGCGGGTTTTTTCTATCAGGCTAGCACCTAGAAAGGATACTCATAGCTGCTCCACCAAACTTTGAAGAAGGCCAGTCTACTTACAGGCCACCTAGGTTCAATGGTCAATACAATGGGTGGTGGAAGACAAGGATGCATGATTTCATCATGGTTGAAGACTCCGAGCTGTAGAATTATTAATTGTGACGGTCCCTTTATCCCTACAAAGAAGGTTAGAGACCCAGATGTGACAGTTCCTAAGACGAGGAATGAGTTCAATGATGCTAATCTAAAAGCCATTGAGAAAAATTTTTATGCTAAGAAAATTTTGGTTTGTGGAATAGGTCCTGATGAATACAACAGGATATCCGCTTGTCGATCTGCAAAAGAAATATGGGAAGCTCTACAGACTTCCCACGAGGGAGCCACTCAAGTGAAACAATCCAAGATTGACATGCTCACCACAAAATATGAACTCTTCAGAATGAAGGACGATGAATCCATTCAAGATATGAATACTCGATTCACTTCCATCATCAATAAGTTGCACTCTCTTGGTGAAATTATTCCAAGAAACAAGCTTGTGAGGAAGATCCTCAGCATGCTGCCCAGCTCTTGGGAAAGTAAGGTAAATGCTATCACTGAGGCAAAGGATCTGCAGACACTGACTATAGACGAGATGGTTGGAAATTTGAAGACCTACGGAATGAAGAAGAAGAAGGACAGTGAGAGAAGAGAAACAAAGAGGGAAAAGAACCTGGTTCTTAAGACAGAAAATAATGACTCAAGTGGTGAGGACAGTGATATGGTATACCTGACTAGAAGATTTCATAAAATAGTTCGCAGGAATGGAGGTATCCCAAAAAGGGGGAGTTGTAACAAGCCAAAGAATTATGACCTCTGTCATAAATGTGGGAAGCCAAGACACTTCATCAAGGACTGCCCTCTCCTGAAGCAAGAACATTTCAAGCACAACTCAGACAAAGTAGCCAAGAGGAACCGGTTCCTGATAAACGCTTCAAAAGAAAGAATGTCACTGACAATGTTGTGAAGAAAGCTCTTGCAGCATGGGGAGACTCCTCCTGTGAATCTGAAGAAGAAAATGATGCATCAGTTCAATGATGGGAGTGGATGGTGAAACAACTGAGTATGACTCAATTTTTGCTTTGATGGCTCAGTCAGATGATGATGAAGATGATGACAATGATGAGGTAAACTTTCTGGATGTTCAGAGCAATCTGAAATCCTACTCTCCTTAAAACTCATGTCATTAGCAAATGTATTAATTGATTCTTACAATAGTCTTATAATGATAAGGATGCTTTAACTATAAAATTAGGAGATGCTGAACAAAACAGAGATGACATGGTAGTTGTTGTTGTTGACTAGAAGAAAACAATAGAAAATCTGAAAAATGAAAAGGAAGTTCTAGCTGAGAAAATCACTAGCATAGAACACGAAAGAGATGATCTAATGGTGGTGGTGGTTGACTTAAAAGAAACCAATACGAGTGTCAGTAAAGAAAAGGAAGTTTTAATTGAGAAAGTTGCTATCATTGATAAAGAAAGAGATGATATTTTAGTGGTGGTAGTAGACTTAGAGGAAACAATAGAGGAACTTAAAATTGAAAGTAGGCCTGAAAATCCTGAAAAAGGAAAAGAAGTTGTGAGTGAGGCGCACATTAAAGCTTGTGAATGAGTTGAATTTGGTAAAAACTAGCTTGTGTGTTGAACTTGAGAAAAATAGACAACTTCAGGCAGAATTAGAAAGAGTGAAGAGTGATATTGAAAAATCTCTTAAGTAGATCTGATCCTCTAATACTATTACTGCCATGTATGTGAACAATGGGGAAAACATGCAGGGAATAGGGTTTCAAAGGGAGAAAACTCCCTATAACCCTTATAGCAAGTATGTTATTGTACCCGACAATTGGCTATGTACCCACTTTGGTAACAATGGGAATTTAAAAGAAAATTGCAAGGCTAGGGTTCAGTTTCTTCAGAAAAACAAGATCTTTGCTGAACAAGTAACTACTGCCAGACAACCTGGTACGACTCATAGAAAACTCATATTATCTGCATGGACCAAAAGAGCACTTATTCATCCCTTTCCTCATTACAAGGGATCCAAACTTGTTTGGGTTCCTAAATCTAACCCTTGATTTCCTTGTGCAGGGAGTAGTGAAAGAAAACAACCATCAGTGGTACATGGACAGTGGATGTTCAAAGCACATGACTGGAAATATCATGGATTTTCTTTCACTGAAAGCCCTGCAGGGAGGGAGTGTATCCTTTGGAAATGGGAAAAAGGGATACATTCTGGGTGTTGGAAGGATTGGGAAGTCACTCACTCACTCACTCAATTGAAAATGTGTACTATGTTAATGGTCTCACATACAGTCTCCTGAGTGTCCCCCAAATTTGTGATAAGGGAAACAAGGTAGATTTCTTGTCCAAGATATGCACAATCACCAACCTTGTAACTAGTGGAGTGGTTCTTGTGTCTAAAAGATACAAAAATATCTACGTTACTGATTTTGAGTCTCTAGAAAGTGGTGATCTGAGTTGTTTGAGAGCAGTTGATGATGATGTTGAACTGTGGCACAGAAGGCTGGGGCATGAAAGCTTTTCTCTACTGAATAAACTGGTCCAGAAGGACCTGGTTCGTGGCCTTCCCAAGTCAAGCTTCAAGGATCACAGGGTGTGTGATGCATGTGTAAAAGGAAAGTAAGTAAGATCATCTTTCAAGCCCAAAAGGAAGTTAGCATCCCAAATCCACTTGATCTCCTCCATATGGATCTATGTGGACCTATGAGGGTGCCAAGTAGAGGAGGAAAGAGGTACATATTTTCGTCATTGTGGATGACTACTCCAGATTTACATGGACCTTGTTGCTCAGAACTAAAGATGAGACTCCAGCCGACATAGAGGAACCTGGTCCCTTAATCACAATATCTGAAGCAGAAAATAGAGTTGTGGATGTTGTACATGGAACTCCATTTGCTGAGGTGAGGAACATGACACATGGATCAAATCTAGAAGAACCTAGATCCTCTCTTAATAAGATTCAGGTGTCCAACTGTAAGCACAAGAGCTCACACCCTCTTCGAAACATAATCACTCCTCTTGATTCAGGAATTCAAACCAGATCAAAGACAAGAACTCACTCGCCTTCTCAGCCTTTTTCTCTCAAATAGAGCCCAAGAATATGAAGGAAACATTTAAAGATGCAGACTAGATTAAAGCTATGCAAGAAGAGCTCCATCAATTTGAGAGGAACAGTGTGTGGACCTGGTTCCACGACCTGCTGACAGAGCTGTTATAGGAACCAGGTGGGTATTCAGAAACAAACTTGATGAGTTTGGAAGCACGCTTTTAAACTCGATAAGGCTTTGTATGGGTTAAAGCAGGCTGCCCGTTCTTAGTATGAAAAGTTGTAAAATTTCCTTCTAGAAAATGGCTTTACAAGAGAGAAAACCGACAACATTCTTTTTCTGAAGAAACAAGGAAGGAACCTGCTCATTGTGCAGATCTATGCTAATGACATCATCTTTGGAGCAACAATCAACTCTCTATGTGAAGAATTTGCAAAACTCATGGGAAGTGAGTTTGAAATGAGTATTATGGGGGAATTGAATTTCTTCTTAGATTTACAAGTGAAGAAAACTCCTAAGGGGACAATGATAAGTCAACAGAAGTACATTACGAAGCTGCTGAAGAGATTTTACATGGAGACATAAAAAATCATTGACACTCCCATCGCCACAGCTACTCGTCTAGACATGGATGAACCTGGTTTCCCTGGGAATCACCATGTATAAAGGTATCATAGGGTCACTTATGTACCTCACAACACGAATACCAGATATTATTTTTAGTATGGATCTTTGTGCCGGGTTTCAATCCAATCCAAAGGAATCTCATCTGAAAGCTGCCAAGAGTATCCTAAGATATCTCAAAGGGATGCAGGACCTGGTTCTATACTATCCCTCAGGAGATAACCTTGACTTAATTGGGTATGCTGATGCTGATTATGCAGGTTATCTGGTGGATAGGGAAAGCACATTTGGAATAGCACATTTTCTGGGTTCGCGTCTAATCTCATGGGGCACAAGAAAACAAAACTCAGTGGCCCTTTCAACTGTTGAAGCCGAGCATGTGGCAGATGCTTCTTGCTCTGCTCAATTGATATGGATCAAAAAATAGTTGGAAGACTTTGGAGTGTTCTCTGACTGTGTGCCCCTTCTGTGTGACAACATAAGTGTACTCAACATGGCCAAAAAATCTAGTCCAACATAAGAGAACCAAGCACATTGATGTGCGTCACCACTTCCTCAGAGGCAATTTTGAAAAGGGGTACATATACATCAAGCTCTATAGCATAGAAGATCAAATTGCAGATATCTTCACCAAAGCACTGAGCAAGAGCATTTTGAAAAGAATCGCTTGGCACTAGGGTTGATGAAATCAAGCTGAGGACCTGGTCCCATGATGATTGGCTACGGAAGAAATGTACATGTAAAATAGTTAAAAAGTGTTTTCTGGAAAAGTCTAACTCATCTCTATACCATTATAGGTAGACATGCATGACGATTACAGAGAAAACGAGCAGCTAATGCATTGCACGTTGGTCAAAGGATGAATCAAAATCTGTCAGGGAACTCGGTTCTCTTGACAAAGGTTAGTAGTTATTAAATTGTCAGTTTCCCTCTTTCCCACTTTTTGAACCCCACGGGTCTCATCTGAAGCGACCCGACTACCCAAAATTGATACCCATTCCTACCAGTTCCTCACCCTTATTAAATAACTACCGTCACAGTCATTTTCATAACTGTTCACATAAAAAAATCCAAAATTCCTCTTTTCTTCTTCAAACCAAAAAAACTCTCTTATTTAACCCACTACACTCCACCATGTCTTAGAATCATTTACAAGAACAGGAAGCTAAAGAAAATATGTTGTGAATAGCTGCTGAGGGAAATTTGGTTGGAGGTTATTAGGTTGTGATTGAGTCTCAAGGGGAAGAAAATGGTGCGGAGGTCGAGGATAGGAAACTGGTGCTTGTCGAAACTTTGACATATGACAGCACTACTGGGGAACCAATTAAGGGACATGATCCCTCCGCCCAAGAGGAGCCCTCTGCTTATACTTGGGATAAAACCCCTGGTTCTCCACAAGAACCCCAGGTCAGTACTGATCCTGCTCCCTTTCCTCATTTCTATGTTGAGCCATTAAAAATTGTGGTTCCTGAGATGCGATCTTTGTCTGAGGGAGAAAAGGAGGATAGTGAAGAAGAAGATTATGATAATGTGGCTCAGGCGAGCTTTATTAGTTCTAGGAGTAGAAAGGAACCTCCCCAGGTTCAACGTCTAAGAGACCCGTCATGAGGTTGCAAAAGAAGGAAGAACTTGAGTCCGTCTTAAGGAAAAGTAGAAAGGAAAAGAAGAATAGGAGATTGGTGAAAGATGGAAAGGTTTTCAATGAGAAGGTAGTGGCTCTTGCACTAATCTTGAATGTGGATGATGAGGTAGAAAAGGAACCTGGTCCCTTGGTTCGTAAGTCCTCAAAGAAACTTACTGTTCCAAAGTCCAAGAGGGAGTCATCTGGTGAGAAAGAGGATGAGAAAATGGTTGAGGAGTCCTGTGAAAAAGTGGATGAGGAGTCTGCTGAGAAGATCTCCAATAAATCTCCAGAGAAAGGCAAGAGTGTAAGAAAATCAATGAAAAGGAAGGTTGATGCCAGTGAGGAACCTGGTTCCTCTAAGAAGACCAAGATTGTGATACCTAGGATGCTGGTAAGGAAAATTTTTAAAAAAAAAAGGTGTTGTGGAGCCGTACATAAGGAAGCTGAAGGCAAGGAATGCCATTCTCGAAGGTCATCTCAGTCAAGTTCAGCAAGCACCTGGTTCCAGAAGCTCTCAAAGCACAAAAGTTACCCTTCTGACAAGAAAATGACCTTAGTAAACAGGTTGAGGACCTGAAGGAGAGAGTGCTCAATGAGCAATGTGTCATCCAATGCTTGAATGTACATTCTTCTTTGAACCCTTGCCTCCTCATCTAGGCTTTTCCCTTCCAGCGCTCCCTAAACAATGTCCCTTTCCCAAGTGTTAAGTTCTTAGTGTATGTCCTCTGTTTTAGTTTTGATGATGTTTATGACTGGTACTTTTGTTTTTGCTATTTTTATTTTGTGGATGTGTCTGGAAGCAATGGAACTGCTCCCTTCTTAATTATCCAAAATTAATGAAAGCTTCCTCCTTTTGATGTGTATGTCTTGCTCTTATATTCTGTTTTCAGTCATGTATGTGTGCACACATGTGGCATGAGTTAACCAAGCTGGACTTCTTTTTGCCTAATGCTTGTTACTGATCTTTTTATGATTCCAAAAGGGAGAAAAATAATTGACGGGGAACAAGATGGGGAATAGATTAACAAGATGGGAACAAATATTGAATTATAAGTTTGTCATCATCAAAAAGGGAGAAATTAATAGGTTATATGTGTATCCCTGTTATCTTTTGATGATCTAACAAACTTACTGTCCAGAATCAGATAAGGAACCTGATACACATCCTCAAGAACTTAATGATCAACAAGTCTCCAGTTGGGGATACAGTTCAACTCTTCAGAGTCAAAGGAACAGTAGAGGGAACAAATAGTTACCAGTTCCCGAGGTGACTGTACAAGTCAACAAGTCTCCAGTTGGGGACACAGTTCAACTCTTCCGAGTCAAAGGAACAACAGAGGGAACAAATAGCTACCAGTTCCCGAGGTGAATGTACAAGTCAACTCTTCACAGCTGTAAAGTTGCTACCTGCACATGCTACAGTGCAGAAACAGTGCATCAGTCAACTTTATGGGGAATGCTCTTTACATAACTTGCTTACATCATCCAAGTGATGTCACAAATGATATATTAACATCAAGCAAAGGAAAAATAAATCACTTGCACATTCAAGAACTCATCAAGCATTCTCTCAAGTCTGTGTCAATCTTGCAAGTGATTGTCAAGGGCATCAAGAACGAAGAACAACATAACCAAGGACCAGTTCCATGTATTGAATTTATTACATGTCCTTAGTTGTGTTGTACATTTGTTAAAGCACTTTACTTGTAATTCCTACTTAGCTTAGTTAGAAGCATTGTGTAGGAAATCTTTGTAAATCATAAACCCTTGTATTTGTGTCTTGACTAGACTTAGTTGAGTTGTAAAGTCTTTGTAATAGAGTTATTACAAAGTGTCTTGTAATAGAGTGTTACAAGTTAGTGAGAGATTAAGAGGTTAATTCCTAGGTTACAATAGGTTGTAATCTGAAAGTTTCTCAGTAATGAAGTTGAAATCCTACAAGGGTAGGTCGTGGTTTTTGATCCCGTGAGCTGGGAGTTTTCCACGTAAAACTCCATTGTGCCATTTACTTACTACAATGTGCGTGTTTTCTGTAGAAACTTATATAGAACCCGGTCTCTATATAGTTTGGTGGATCCTTATATTCTATCAGCAAGAGGTTCCGTTTAAAGATCAACACGTTATGTGATTTTTTCAGAACTTCTGCTAATGAGTAAGAGTATTTGTGTCGTTTTAGGTATTTAGAAGAAAGATGTTGGAAGAATTCATCACTAGTAGTTTAATAATATATTATATGTTTGTCTTTTCTTCCTTCTTTCTGCTTTTGCTTTAATTCCTTCTGTTAGATTTTGTCACGACCCAGAATTCCCACCGTCGAGACCGTGATGACGCATAATATTTCACTTGCTAGGAAAGACACGTTAGAGGGGTCTTAATGCCAACTTTAGCCATTTTCAATAATATGAGCAATTAAGCTAAACAGAAACTAAAATAGCTTTGCGGAATAACATAAACCTGTAACATCTGAAACATTTAGGATCTGAAATCACAACTCACGAGCTACTATGATTTACTACAAACAGAGTATGAAAAGGAAATACATTATTTTGAAGTTAAGAAACAGTAAATGATAAAACTAGGAAGAGACTCCAGGGTCTGCGGACGCCAGCAGATCTACCTTGGGTCTCCTGACAGCAAATCCAGCAACTAAGCTCTCAATCAGCTAGGGCCGGTACCGAAATCTGCACAAGAAGTGCAGAGTATAGTATGAGTACAATCGACCCCATGTAGTGATGATGCTAAGACAAAACACCTACCAAATAACCTGTGCAGATAACAACATCTATACAAAAATAACGACAAGTAAATAGCTAGACAAGTAATGTAGGGAGGGGGACATATTGAGGGGAAAAAAAGATAGAGAATCGTAGTAGTAATGATAACTCGAAAAACCAATATACCTTGAACCAATGAGAACAAGTAAACACAGTAAACAAAAATGCACGACATCACCCTTCGTGATTTTACTCTCAACCTCACCATATAAATCAATAGAAACGGCACGGCATCACCCTTCGTGCATTAGCTCTCATAACATGGCACATCATCACCCTTCGTGCTTTTAACACTCACAATACGACACAACATCACCCTTCACGCTTTTACTCTCACCCTCACCATATAAATCAATAGAAACGGAACGACATCACCCTTCGTGCATTAACACTCTCCCTTACCATAAAACAATGAATAATTAACAACAAGGAGATAGAAATAACAAGAACAAGCCTTACTTCAATATTTGGTTCCGCAATACCAACCTCAACTTTGAATCAATAATAATTATCATCAAAGATCCGTAAACATGGTAAGGACGATCAATTTAACAATACTAGTCTAACATGGATAACATGATCAAAGAAGGTAACAATTACAAGAAACCGAGTCTCACCCGCATGCTTTAACCCGACGACAATGCATAAGTACTCGTCACCTCACATATACATTGTACCCAACATCTAAACATGTAGAAAATAGACAAATAAGTCCTATTCCTCAAGTCAAGGTTAACCACGATCTTACCTCGCTCCAACGACAAACTTAAAGCTCAACCACGACTTTTCCTTTCACACAAGCCTCCAAAATAGAATCTAGAAAATTACCAACCAAAATATTCAATTAAGCCTTAGAAACCACTCACGATTATAAAGAATTCAATTTAGGTCATTATTAAAATAGTCAACAAAAGTAACACTCGGGTCCTCTTGGTCCAAACCCGAAATTCGGACCAAAACCCGATTACCCATTCAGCCCTGAGCCCGGTTATGTAATTTATTTTAAAATCCGACCTCAATTTAAGGTCTAAACCCCCAATTTATCAAATCCCTAATTTATACCCAAAGACCTTTAATTCCACCATGAAACCTTTAGATTTTAGGTTGAAACCTTTGGAAAAGTAGTGAAAGATTGAAAGAAACTAGTTTAGAATCACTTACCAATGATTTGGGGAAGAAAAGTTCTTTGAAAAATCGCCTCTTGTGTTTGTAGGTTTGAAAATGTGAAGAATGAGTCAAAAATTCCATCTAAGTCTCATTTTGGTCAGTTGCAGGTATCGCATGTGCGACCTTGGATTCACAAATATGAACCCGCAAATGCGACAAATCCTTCGCAAATGCGAAAAATGTCCTAGGCCTCCTATCATCGCAAATGCGAACCAGTGTTCGCAAATGCGTACATGTGAGGATCGCAAATGCGACTCTGAGCTTTGCAATTGCGAAGGTCCACCCCCAACCCTACTGCTCGCAAATGCGGTGGTCTCTTCACAAATGCGAGGCTCACATTTGCGAGCCAGATCTTGCAAATGCGATATCTGCAGGTCTGATGCACCAGCTATGATTTTCTAAGTTCAATTCACTCTGAAGCCTATCCGAAACTTACACGAGCCCTCGGGGCTCCAAACCAACTATAAACACAAGTCTAAAAACATCATACGAACTCGCTCGTGCGATTAAATCTCCAAAATAACACCTAGAACTATGAATTGAAGACCAAATCAAATGAAATTTAAACGAAAACTTTGAAACTTCTATTTTCACAACCGGACATCCGAATCATATTAAACCAACTCCGTTTTTCATCAAATTTCATAGATAAATCATAAATATGTTATTAGACCTATACCGGGTTCCGGAACTAAAATACGGGCCCGTTATAAAAAAAACCAAGCTTTGGTCAAATATTTCAAATTCATTAAGCCTTTAACTTCCAAATTTCGACAAAGTCCGAAATCTCGGGTTAGGGACTTCCGAATTTGATTTCGGGCATATGCCCAAGTCTCAAATCACGTTACAGATCCACGGGGACCGTCGAAACACGAATCCTGATCCGTTTCCTAAATATGTTGAACGAATTCAACTCAAATGAAGTTTTTAGGCAAAAATTCTTATTTTTCTCAAGTTTTAACATAACAGCTTTCCAGAAATACGTCCGGATTGCGCACACAAATCGAGAAAGGATAAAGGAGATGTTACTTATTTTTCGTATTTGGGCTTTTGTGTATTTTTTTACTTACTTGGATGAATGAATTGAACCATCTCTTTGTGAATTTTTTCAAATTGGTTCTTAGATATGTATATTCTGCTTTTGAATGCTTTAAGATAATTGAGAAAATAAGGGTTGAGATTGAAGAGTTTGGTTCCAATATTGGTAATAACCATTTTTTTACTCTTACTATTATTTCGATTTTGTCTTTGGGTTTGGTAGGAGTGAAGTTAAGGGGTGGGGGTGGGAGTGAATTTAATTATTGTAACTTCTAATCAATTGACTATCTTGGGGTTTCCTTTTGATAAAATTAAGGTCAACCAACGACAACCAACAGTTTATTTCTTAAGAGCAGAAAAGCCCTTAGAGTAAATTAAAATTCCTTGATATTATAAATTTTCAGGAATTACACTTTATCCGCATTAATATTTTCGACTTGAAGAAGCTTAAGAATATTATTCCAATATGCCATAACTGTAATTTTTCTCATATTAAATATATTAAAATTCCATCTTCTTAGATTGCGCTAGCTTGCAACGTTAAAGCTTGACTTTTCATGTTGTTTCCTTGTAGAATTATGAAGGTTATAAATTGTTTAAAATAACATTACGAACAATATGAATACAAGTTGGTACACTACACTATTTTATCTCAACTTCTAAATAAAATAAAGGTAAGGATAATTCATTATCGAGGTGGGGAGTGGACAAGGCAAGAAAGTAACAATCATACCCGATACTAGACAATTTGATATTTGGCTATAATTTCATATTATTAATGTATTATTTACTTTACATTTGGGGTTTTAATGCTAAACTATACTATATTTGTGCTTAATTGAGTTTATTTTATGTGTAGGTACGTTGAAGACGAAATTGGGAGCAAACGAGAATGAGAAAAGAAATGAAAAAGTTAGGCAGCAAATCAATATTGTAAACGAAGCAGAGTCTGGCGACGCGAGGGTTCAAGCTCGCGTTAGAGCTCGTGCCGCACAGCTTATACCGAGATGGAGGTGCGCAGTAGATCTGGCATGCACAGTGTACAACGAGATGAAGCTCGCATTTTTCCTCGCGCCGCGAGACTTGTAGCGAGCGTGTTCCGGGTTTTAAAGCCTAGTTTGTCTCTTTTTTAATTTTGAACTTGGTTATTTCGTCTAGGTCTTTTCCCTACACATATAAATAGTCATTAAACACCATTTTTAGAGGAATTTTGCGACCGGAGACAAGAACATCACGTGGAACAACTTTTGGAGAAGAAAATCATCGAGTTCTTCATTCCTTTATATTTTCTTTGTAATTTGTTTATGCAAGATACTTGGAAAATTATTATTACGAACATGAGTGGCTAAGCACTCTAGTTTCTAAGGTTGTGATTGACATGATTATTAACGTTTATTAATTACATCTTCGTTAATCCGGATTATCATCTTGTGGTTGTTTCTTTAATTCTAGTTTTAACTTGTGAATTTTTGTAGCTCCCGATTCACCCTACTATCTATGTTATGCTTGGGAAAGCCATGTTTAGATTAGATTATAATTAGAGAGAGCTTGTTTCTGAACCCGTGGCTCAGGGAACGGTTTCGCGGTTAGGATAGAAACATCCTAACAGTCTTGCTTAATTGAATACCGTATTATATTCGTTCATGATAGACTCAATACCATAGGAATATATGATTGATATATTGTAGATATGCGAGTAGTATTGTGGGAATATGCTATTCATATAAACGACCCGGTTAATTAGCAACAATAGATAATCTGGATTAACGAATGTGATTATTGAACTTAATAGGATTGATAAACTAACCACAACCCTGGAATTTCCACCTCCTTTGAATGAAAATCTCATTATATACATTTGCATTCTTGATAATTTAGTTTTTACTTGTTTAATTTCCACAATATTAGATTAATAGAAAAACACTACTCTTGATTATTTTGGACAATTAACTGATTTTAGTTTGCTTAGCTAACGATTTATCTAAGTCTCTGTGGGTTCGACATACGACTTTCGAGTTACTTTATTACTTGACGGCCACGTATACTTGTGTGTACTTGGGGAACCAACAAGTTTTTGGCGCCGTTGCTGGTGACTTAGTTATTGATTGTGTATCTACGTTAAGCTTTTATTTGTTATTTGTTCAAGTTTTAATTTTTAGTTTGCTTTATTTGTGATAACGCATGCTCTTCTCTTGAATGCGGAGGAGTAAAAGCACAAATAATATCCTTCTTCTTGATCCTGAGATCGAACGAACACTTCATAGAGTGAGGAGGGAAGTCGAAGCTAGAACTATAATTGAAAGAGAGTTGGACATCGTACTTCAACCACATTTAATAGAGATGGCATGTAATAAAGAGCATCCGGTGATAGAAGCTGCAAGGACCAATCTGGCTAATATGACTCATGCGATTGTGAAGCCTGATATCACGGGTCACTTTGAACTCAAACAGTACATTATAATGACCTGACCGGTCTTTCTGAGAGTTATAGGCATGTTTCCTCCATTTATGCTTCCTTATGTATTATTCAGTTATATTGTATGGTATCGGGTTGGTTGGTTCAAGTCCGGAGTGGTTTTGGAGTGAAATGAGACACTTAGTCTCTGATTAGGAAGGTTAAGTTGGAAAAGTCAACCGGATGTTGACTTATGTGTGAACGATCTCGGATTTGGATTTTTATGACTTGGATAGCTCTGTTAGGTGAATTTGAACTTAAGAGCGCACCCGGAATGTAATTTGAAGGTCCGTGGTAGAATTAGGCTTGAATTGGTGAAAGTTGGAATTTGGCGATTTTGGTCGGCAGTGGAAAATTAGATATCGGGGTCGGAATGGAATTCCGGAAGTTGGAGTAGGTTTGTAGGGTCATTTTTGATGTGTGTGCAAAATTTGAGGTCATTCGGATGAGGTTTGGTAGGTTTTGACGTCGTTTGCAGAATTTGGAAGTTTAGAAGTTCTTAGGCTTTTTTTAATTCGAGGTTCATTTGGTGTTGTTTTGAGTGTTCCAAAGGCTCGACTAAGTTTGTATATTGGTATAGGACTTATTGGTATTTTTGGTTGAGGTCCCGACGGCCTCGGGTGTGTTTCAAGTGATCAACGGATTCGGTTTTGGAGTTGAGAGCTATTGTTTCTGCTGTTTTTCTTTAGTTTATGGTGTTTTTCCGCATCTGCCGATTGGGAGCCGCAGGTGAGAGGTCGCAGGAACGGGAGGAGGCTCCCAGATGCAAAAATGGGAAGCCCAGGGTTGGAGCGTAGGTGCGAGGATTTGGCCGCACCTGCGAGCCCGCAGGTGCGAAACCTGGGCTCAGGTGCGGAAGCTGGGTGTTCAAGTCAAATCCGCAGGTGCGATCATTTGGGCCGCAGGTGCGGTAGTTCCTGCTATGCCGGAGCAGGTTGTTCAAGGACTCCAGACACCGGAGGCACCACCTGTCCAGCCGGTTGCAACTGCTCATGAGCATGTAGTTCTTGCTATGCCGGAGCAGGTTGTTCAGGGACTCCAGGCACCGGAGGCACCACCAGTCCAGCCGGTTGCAGCTGCTCAGGAGCATGTAGTTCCTGCTATGCCGGAGGATGATCAGCGCAGGTTGTAGAGGTTTGGGAGACTCCAGCCTCCACCTTTTAGTTCCACAGAGAGAGAGGATGCCCAGGATTTCTTGGACAGGTGCTAGAGATACTCCGCACGGCTGGTGTTTTGGAGACTTATGGGGTATCATTCACTATATTTCAGGTTTCTAGGGCTATACTCCAATGGTGGGAGACTTACGAGAGGCGTAGGCCTGTTGGCGCAACTCCCCTTTCTTGGCAGCAGTTCTCCGTGGTGTTTTTGGAGAAGTTCGTGCCTTAGTCCCGCAGAGAGGAGCTATGCAGGTAGTTTGAAAAGCTTCGCCAGGGTGATATATCTGTGACGCAGTACGAGATGCAATTCTCGGAGTTGGCCCGTCATTCTATCTGGTTGGTTCCTACAAACAGGGAGAGGATTATGAGGTTTATAGATGGTCTCACTTTTCAACTACGGTGGCTTATAATCCAGGAGAGGGTATCGGGTGCTACCTTTGATGAGGTTGTCGACATTGCTCGACATATTGAGATGGTTCGCGGTCAGGAGAGGGTTGAGAGGGAGGCCAAAAGGCCTCGTGGTCAGGGTGTATTCATTGGTGCTCTTCAGGGAGGCAGTTTCAGCACGGCAGAGGTCGTCCATTCAGGCATGCTTAGTCTGCTCGCCCATTTCATCGCGGTGAATCATCTGGCCATGGTTCTCACAGTCATCAGCAGGGCAAGTCGTCATTCAGTGCACTACCAGTGCAGAGTTCTCATCATGCCCCGTTCTCTCAGGTATCCCTGGGTAGTTCTTTTGGGCATCAAGACCAGTAGTTTAGTTAGAGGAGGGGTTTTTTCGAGTACGGGGATTTTGGTCACATTATGAGAGGTTGCCCTAGGCTATTGGGTGGGACTCTATAGTGGAGCACTCAGCCGACAACACCAGCACCATTTCCTCCACCACCCGCTCAGCCAGCTAGAGGTAGATCTCAACCATCTAGGGTCATATCCCAATCAGTTAGGGGTCGCCTGAGAGGGGAGGCAGATAAGGGGGTGGTCAGGCCCCTTTTTATGCCCTCCCAACCAGACCAGATGCTATTGCTTCAGATGCTGTGATCATAGGTGTTGTCTCAGTCTGTCATAGAGATGCATCTGTATTATTTGACCTTGGTTCTACATATTCATATGTTTCCTCGTATTTCGCTCATTTTCTGGATACGCCCCGTGAGTCTTTAGTTTCATCTGTTCATGTATCTACTCCGGTGGGCGATACTATTGTTGTGGACCATGTATATCGGTCATGTGTGGTGTCTATTGAGGATCTAGAGACCTGAGTGGACCTTATGTTGCTCAGTATGGTTGATTTCAATGTTATATTGGGTATGGATTGGTTATCTCCATGTCATGTTGTTCTAGATTGTCACGCTAAGACCGTGACGTTAGCGATGCCTGGATGTCCGAGGGTAGAGTGGAGTGGTTCTATAGACTATGTACGGATTAAGGTGATTTCATATTTGAAGGCTCAGCGAATGGTTGAGAAGGGTTGTCTCTCTTAGTTGGATTTTGTGAGAGATGTTAGTGCAAAGGCTCCTTCTATTGATTCTGTTCCGGTGGCATGTGATTTTTCGGATGTGTTTCCTGCAGAGCTGTCGGGCATGCCGCGTGATAGGGATATTGACTTTGGTATTGATTTGGTGTCGGGCACTCATCCCATCTCTATTCCACCGTATCGTATGACACCGGCAGAGTTGAAGGAATTGAAAGAACATCTTCAGGAACTCCTTGATAAGGGGTTTATTCGGCCTAGTGTGTCACCTTGGGGTGCACCAGTTCTATTTGTGAAGAAGAAGGATGGTTCCATGAGAATGTGCATTGATTACAGGCAGTTGAACAAGGTCACAGTCAAGAACAAGTATCCTTTGCATCGTATTGATGATTTATTTGACAAGCTTCAGGGAGCGAGGGTGTTCTCCAAGATTGATTTGAGGTCCGGGTATCACCAGCTGAAGATTCGGGATACGAATATTCTTAAGACAGCTTTCAGGACCCGTTATGGCCATTATGAATTCTTGGTGATGTCTTTTGGGTTGACCAATGCCCCAACGACGTTCATGCATTTGATGAACAGTGTATTCCAGCCGTATTTGGACTCGTTCGTTATTGTATTCATTGATGACATCCTGGTGTAATCTCGTAGCCAGGAAGAGCATGCTCAGCATCTGAGGATTGTATTATAGAGATTGAGGGAGGAGAAGATTTATGCAAAGTTCTTCAAGTGTGAGTTTTGGTTTGGTTCGGTAGCATTCTTGGGGTACGTGGTATCCAGTGAGGGTATTCAGGTGGATCCAAAGAAGATAGAGGCAGTGTAGAGGAGGGCTACACCGTCCTCAGCCACGAAGATTAGGATCTTTCTAGGGTTGGCAGGTTATTACCGCCGCTTCGTGGAGGGATTTTCATCTATTGCTTCGACCTTGACCAAATTGACTCAAAAGGGCTCCCCATTCAGGTGGTCGGACGAGTGTGAGGAGAGCTTTCAGAAGCTCAAGACTAGTTTGATCACAGCTCCAGTGTTAGTTCTGCCATCAGTTTCAGGTTCTTATACTGTGTATTGTGATGCCTCGTGGATAGACATTGGTTGTGTTTTGATGTAGGAGGGTAGGGTGATTTCCTATGCCTCACGCCAGTTGAAGACCCATGAAAAGAAGTATTTGGTGCATGATCTTGAGTTAGCAGCCATTGTCACACCTCTTTTTTTTTTACAACCCTATTACGAGGTTGAGTTAGAAGAGTTTTTCCAATCGAAGTGACGTTTTGAAAAGGGATTATTTATTATTTAGAGTCGCCACTTGGAATTGAGTTTTGGCGTTCCAAGCCACCTTTTATCTTGAATCCCTTAACAAAGGATGGTTTGACTCTTAATTTATGGTCTACAAAAATAGAAGACTGAGTAAGGAATTCTGTTGACCGAGGGGAAGGTGTAAGGCACCCCTCGAGTCCCGCGGTTCTAGCACGGTCGCTTTATTGACTCATGTAAGGCTTAAATCAATTTTTAGCTATTCTTGTATTTTATTGATCATGGCTTATTTATTACCGCTTAATTAATTATTATATTTTTATTAGTTGTGTTTACCAAGATGCGGAACGCACACAAGGTACTTCTTTGAAATTAAATATTAAACCAAGGTACGGAATATACACATGGTTATAACATAATTACTTTTAAATCTAAAGGCATCGAGACGCGGAATGCGCACATGATCCTTTTATTATTTAAGCATATCAACCCAAGGTTCGGGTATGAACACATGGGCTAATATTTAAAGTACATATAAAAATTTTAAGCATATTTAAAGTATTTTAATTATTTATCTCTTTCTTATCCAATGAATAAATTTGTATATTTTTAATTACTTATTGCAACGATTCTTGAATTAGTTCGTGATTCATCTCACTATCCTATAATAATTCCTTTATTTTAATACTATATTTTTTATAGCGAGCTTTAAATTAACTAGCAACCTGTATTTCTCTATTAATAGGCCTATAATGTGTCTAGACCCAATTAACTATATCCTCTCTTGAACCTATTCTTGGTGAAAATGTGATATGTATATATATATATATA
>ML383469.1:670-28427 GCA_005239525.1 Nicotiana knightiana | reverse complement strand
AAACTAACGAATTGTTCTTTGTTTGAAGGAAACAGGTGCAACTCGAAAGCAACCATGCAACAATCAGGTGCAACCAAAAGAAATTGCGTAAGGGCTAGAAGGAGCTCTACAGCATTGACTCCAAAGAAAGGGAAGTTTTCTCCAAGAAATCTTTTTCCGCATGCATAAAAATAAAAAATAATAATAATAATTTAAAAAAAAAGAAATAAATAAAAGAAAAATAAAAGAGAGAAGAATTAAAGTTGAAAATAACTCAAAGTAGTATGGGACCTCCAATTCCCAATTATACTTTTTCCCGACGCAGGGTATACACTCCCGTAGTCGATGCAATCAAGGGTATACACTCCCTGGTTGATGTTTTCTTTTCCAATCAAGGGTATACACTCCCTGGTTGATGCTTTCTTTTCCAATCAAGGGTATACACTCCTTGGTTGATTTTCTTTTCCCGACGCAGGGTATACACTCTCGTAGTCGATGTCAATCAAGGGTATACACTCCCTGGTTGATGTTTTCTTTTCCAATCAAGGGCATACACTCCCTGGTTGATGTCTTATATTCCAATCAAGGGTATACACTCCCTAGTTGATGTTTTCTTTTCCAATCAAGGGTATACACTCCCTGGTTGATGCTCCCTTTTCCAATCAAGGGTATACACTCCCTGGTTGATTTCTATTCCAACATAGGGTACACAATACCTAGTTGATTTCATTTTGCAACATAGGCCTCCCAACCCCTAGTTGATCCCGCTTTGAGACATAGGGTATCCACCCCCTAGTCTGCAGTAACTCCGGGTGCACCAGTCCCAGCTTTTCATTGCTTTCAATAATGAAGTAGCATAGAGTTTTTTACAATAACTCACGAAATTTTCCTAGTAAAAACTAGGGCAAAAAAATTTCGTTCGTTTTTTTGATTTTTTGTGCAGATTACATTTCTAGGACATTGGAACTCGAGACGATCAAAAAGAAGAAGTTTTGATCCCAAAAAAATAATAACAAAACAAAAAAAAAAAAAAGAGAAGATTGAATCCAAAAGATCACAAACGAGGAAGATGTGGACTATTCAGGACGAGATTGAAGTCATATGTCCAATATATCCTTCTTTGATCCGAGAAACGATAAGACAAAACCAACATCTGCGAATAACAAACACCAGGATCCAGGTCAGAGTCAGCAAAAGATCAAGACTCAAGACCAAGTCCTAGATAGGAATCTTGTAATTTAGCAGTTGATAGGTTTCAGTTAGTCCTTCGTTTTGTACTTGGGTGTAATAAGGAGATCAGCAGCAGTAACAGCAGCAACCGCAGTGAAACCACAATTACTCGGTAGTCCCAGCTACCAAAACCTTCAGAACTACACTGACCTGATTCCTTTATAGCCAAGGATATGTAGGCAACCTTTGAAGCAGGCTTCGGTCAAACTTTTCAAAAACGCTTCACAATCGAGTATATGAATAGGTAAAGTCGTTCATGACTACTCACTTTGTCTTTGCCCAAAAACTCTTCGTGTTTCCGAGCAAAGAGGGGCATCTGTGAGCACGTGATTTTTACCTACCATATAAACCTATACAAAATTCAACAAATTATTTAGTTTTATGATTTTTATTGAATTTATGAATTAATTTTGCATTATGTGATCATAATTCGCCTTTTAAATTTGTAAATAATTTAAAGTGGCTTATTAGGTGTGTAACCTTGATTTTTATTGTAACTAATAACGAAATATAATAAATTAGTTTAAATGTTTAATTTCTGGATTTAATCACTTTGTTTTAACCAATTGTGAAATTTGTTTTATAAATGATTGGGAGTATCAAAATTAAATATTTTACTCTTAATTAATTGATCAATCAGTGTACAAATTGGGCAAAATTAAGTTAGAACTAATTATTATACTTTTTCTTAGTTTAAACTTAATTGAAATTAATTAGTTAATTGTGAAATCAAGCCTAAATTCGGACCTGGACTTATTTATCCAGGCCCAAAGCATCTCTACCCATCAAAAATACCCATCCCAATCCCCTCTAACCCAGCCTGACACCCCATTACACCAAACGACCCCGTTTAAGTCACAGCACACCCCAGCCGTTGATCTCCTAAGATCTAATGGCTGGTAACCCCCCAAAGCCTAAGTATAAAACTATCCAAACCTTACCCCCAACACCCCATTCGCCCCTAGAACACCCCCCCACTCTCTCGTCTCTCTCCCTAGACCAAACCCTAGCCGCCTCAAACACTCACCGCCTCCACCGACCGTAAATAGCCTACCGGCGACGGATCTCCACCAATCGACCCCAAAATTTCACCCTACAACCTCCTTCACCTCCCCAATCAACTCCTAGGTTTAGTTTTCCCAAAGAACCACTCTATTTCAACCTATGTCAAATATGAAAATCCAAAAACACCCTAAACCTTGTAAAGTCGATTTTTCATGACTCTGTGACTTAAACTCACATGAGTCGAAGGCTCTTGACAAGAGCCATCGATTCAGGCGAGTTAGAGTCTCTTTCGAGCTCGCCGGAGTTCACCCAAATCATTCTTACTAGTATCCCCCCCCCCCCTTCCCTTTCTGTCTTCCCTTCGTTTTTCTTAATAAAATCGTATGCGTGACTATTTTAGTACACATGTTTATGTTATTGTTTTCATCACTGTCGTTTAGTTAAGATTCGTAATTTTCCTGTTTGGATTCTTAATTCATGTTCAAAACTGTCTGATTAGAGGAAGGTAGTCTTAAAATTCTAAATAAAACCAGATCATGTATATGTGTAACTTTTTCTGGTCATTAATTTGGTGTAGCAATTTGCGAAAGATAATCACTGCTGGTTAGTTGTCATTGATTGATTCCCTGCTTAGTTTATGGGTTTTAAGATCTAGAATGATTTGTTGTATTGTGTTCAAACCTAAACCTATTTACTCTAATTTGTCTTTTGATTTCAGTATGATCTAAAAGTTTAATCACCTACTCAAATTAATCGATTAGGTAATAAAGAGATAACTATACTTGACTGATTAAGTATGCATCTGAAACTGAAATAAATAATTTAATTAACCTAATTCTAAGGACCTAACTTAATTCCTAAAAGTAACTCACTTAGATAGGTGTAAAAAAATAATTGTTTAAGGTTAATTATTGAATTAATCACTCAAATAGGATGATTAGGCCTAATTTTCCAAATTGAGTTGATCACAGTTAAATCTAAGTCTAAATTAATTCATGCTCAAGTTATTCAACCTAGAAATTAACTTAATTGACCTCATTAAGTATTGATTATTACTTAAAATCAACTTAGTAAATAATATAACCCTTAATTACCAAAACTGTAATTCTAAGAGGTATTGAGGGGTGATTTAGGATTTTTAGCTAAGGAATCTTGGGTATAAAAACCCAAGAACCTTCCCGAATAAGGAAATCAGATTTTTTGGGGCTAAAAGGGTAATTTCAGGGGCTATAATTTTCTAGAATAGGTGCAGCTGTCCCAAAAGGATAGGGTTGACAGCTGCATTTGTACTATTTTTCAGCTTATTGGATAGGGAATATGCTAAGCATATGCTATCCCAAATACCCCTATAAATACCTTACCTAGTCCTATGAAAATGAGAGATTTTTTAAGGGAATTCTCTGCACTTCTACCACTGAAAAAGACACTTCTTAGCTACTGAAGAATCTGAAAATTAGACAACAGAATTTTTTATAAATTTCCTCACAAAAGTTCTTCTGGAATACTATTTTCCTTGCTCTAAAAAAACATAAAGTATTGAAAATACACTGAAAACATGAGTACAAAAATATTTTAGAAGATCTCGTTTTCTCTTGCTGATTTCTCTTCAAATTCTGATTTGGTCAAGCTTTATTCTGGGGAATTCTGCTTGAGTTGTTGTTGTTTTTGCTACTGTTTCTAAGCCTCAAACAACATTCTTGGTATCTTGACATTTATTTGGTCAAGGTTGCATTCTCTATCATTTTTATTATATTTTGGAGGTATGTAACACTCTACCATAAATGAATTTGTTAGATTCAAAATCCTTATTTCGTTTTGTTGCTGAAATTATTGGGTGATGTTCAAATTCATTGCTTGATTTTATGAATCTTATATGTGAATGTATGTGAAAGCTTGTTAAATCAGTAGTTTTGTACATTTAGAAGTCATGTAACCAGTCCATGTTCTTAACAGCACTAAGGGGAATGAATCTTACCCCTAAAGGTCAGATTCACTCCGTAAAAGTGCTAAAATATCCGTCTTGTGTTTAGAATTGAAACGTTACTGCTTAAAGCAACACTAAAAGGAATCGAATCTGACCTCCTTAATGGTCAGATTTCTTCCTTATTGATGCATAGAAATTTATGTTATTTCCAAAATCAATGATGAAGTACAGGTCTTAATTATGAAAGGTTGCTAGCTTGCACAGGAGCAGCGGTAGATATTCTTATTTTTATTTATTTATTTTTTTAGGAAAATTGTATTTCATAGTGAAATGGCTATGTAATAGTGTAGTTGTTTCTACAGATTTCAAGTTTGTAAATAAAACTGGATTGGACTCTATAAGAATGTATATTCAGTTATATTTATTTTTCTGCTATTTTTTTTGCCTTCTCTTAAAAATCTAAAAGATTTTCGAAATTAAGAGAGAAGTTGCTTAACTTGGGCAGGTCTGCATAGGCCTTTTGTAATTGGGCCAGACCCGTGAACTTAGCCCAGTTAGGCTCAATAGAGTCTGGACTTCGGATCGTTAGGNAATTCGGGAGTGCCTAACACCTTCTCCCGGGTTAACAGAATTCCTTACTCGAATTTCTTGTCGTAGACAAATCAAAACATAGTCAAATTTCCTCGGTTTGGGATTTTTAAAATAAAACGGTGTCCTGGAGCATTGTCAAAAATTCGGGTGGCGACTCTGAAATTAATAAATAAGCCCAAAATCGATTAATGTCACTTAAAGTGGAAAAATTCCCTTATTACCCCTCATTAATCCGGGGGTAGTGAAAAATGAGGTGTGACAGGTATGATATTTGGTATTTTAAAATAAAATACAGAAATACCGATACAGTACCGAAATATATAGTATATTACACAATACACATTTTATTAATTATATCATAAATATAAGAAATTTATTCTCTAAGTTTATCAATTAACTCTAAGCAAGTTGCAAGACATTTCTCTAAGCTTTCTCACTCTAGGTTGGTATTTGCTGGTTTTGGACAAAACTTTTGTCAACAAACGTTTTTAGTTTTGTATTTTTGAGTACTTTAATTAAGAATATTAACGTCTATAACTATGTGCACTTGTTAGTATTCAAACCGAATAAATCGAAGTTATCGAACCGGATAAACCGAAACCGAAAGGAGAAAAATCGAACCATACCAAATTTAATTAGGTACGATATTGGTATAGCATTTTACGAATATCAAAAATACCAAACAAAATGTCTAAATACCATATCGTATTGACCGACGAACACCCCTAATATAAACAATTGAGGGATCAGTTATACCACAATATTGGTGTTACTTTTATATTATATTCAGTGTGGGATAACAATCTTGAGATGAAATAACCAATGACAGTAGTGTCCTTCTCCAAAACTCTTTATTCGAAGTCCTTTTAGAAGACAGATTAAGGTTGAAAATAAAAGTTTATCTATTAAAAAATCAATACATACTTTTATATTATATCCGTATATTTTATTTTAATCCAATGAATCAAACGTCCCAAAAAAAATATATTCACTAAATAATCTCGTTATTATTTAACTCTTTATAATGCCCACATTACAATCCCCGATATAACTAGTTTTGCAAATCAAACGATCTGAAGGGTGTTGTCAACGTTTTTTGGAGCTAGACAACTCCGAAACTTTAGTGATTACTAGCCAAATGTGAGTTTCGTGGATAGGAATATGTGTTACTTTTCATCAAGCTTAATATTTTTCTCGTGAACTTTTAAAGCTTTCTCATTACATATATTAACTTTTCAAGTGAGTCATTACACTGTACACACCTCAACTTGTAAAGACATTGTGAAGAAAAAGTCTCTTGCTTTAGCTGTTTTGAAGCCTAAAATGGAACAATTTTCTTTAGTCAAACAGGAAAAAGCCACCAGCTTTGCTTTCTCTTTTGCATTGAATTACCACATTTTATCATACAGATTAAGACATTTGTTTTGTTTTGTTTTTACGTACTGAATCTCTCTCTAAGTCTCAAAGAGAGTCTGGAACCAATTATTGTCTTTTTGGACAAGTGTGACATAAATATATGTAAAAAAAAAAAAAAGTGATCATTATATATATAACGCGGTTTTAAACCGCGTTATACTTTAACAGTGTTTTGGCCGTTAAAGTATAGCGCGGTTTAAAACTGCGTTATACATATATAGCGCATGAATAAACCGCGCTATGCTGACTTGATGGGACGTATAGGTATAGCGCGGTTTATTCATGCGCTATATATGTATAACGCAATTTTAAATTGCGCTATACCTATATAAATAAGGCCCGTCTTCTTCCCACGATCAGAAGAACCAAAACGCGCCCTTATTACAAAATCCCAACCAGATCGGTCCCCCCCTCCCCCTATTTTTCTCCAAAAAAAATTATATTGGGCCCCACCCGTCACGCAAAAAGATAAAAACGTTGGTCCCACATCCTAGCAAAGCATTCTATTGTTGTGGTTTCACCGTTTCGGAGTCAAATTTTCAACTAATCGACTTTCCGAAAAATATAAATCGAGGTATTCCGATTTAGTTTATGTCGAAACTCGTATAATAATGCATATTAGTTATCTCGAATGTGTTCCATGTTGTTTTATGTTTTGTTTGCGAAACTAGTATGTTATATTTATCCGGACTAAGATATTAGTGTTCTAAAAAATATGTAAAAATTGAGGATTTTTTTTTTGTTAATAAAAATGTTAATAAATATCTTTTACTATTTTATATGTATTTTCGTGAATTTTATGTGATTAAAATGTATTTGTTGTTTATATTTAGTTTATGTGATGACCCAAGGGGTCATTCTATGAATTTAGACTTCGTCCTAGGCTTATTAGCCACAAAAATATTAATTTTAAATACCTCCATTTGTATGTGCAGTCTGGACGTGAAACCGGAAAGCTTTTATGTGAAAATATGAGAAATAGTGATTTTTAGAGTTAAAATTTGATTATAGTTGACTTTGGTCAACATTTTGAGTAAACGAACCCGGATCTGTGTTCCGACAATCCCGGAAGGTCCACAGTAAAATATGGGACTCGGGCATATGCCCAGAAATAAATTCCGAGGTTCCAAGCCTTAGAAATCAATTTTAGAAAGAAATTATTTTGCTGAAATATTAATGAAATAAAGAAAAGGATTAATGTTTGAGTTAGTATCGGGCCCCTATTATGGTTCCGGAGTCCGGTACTGATTTGTTGTAGTATTTAAATGTTAACTGGGGAATTTGGTGAAAAACGGGATTTATTTGACGTGATTTTGACATCCGGTTGAGAAATATTGAACTTTAAGTGTTCTTGGGAAAAATGATGAGTTTTGAGGTTTAATTCATAGTTTTACATGTTATTTTAATGATTTGATCGCATGAGCAAGTCCGTATGATAGTTCTAGACTTGCGTGTATGTTTTGTTTAGAGCCCCGAGGGCGCGGGTGAGTTTCGGATAGGCCACGGGATATTTATACACTTGAAAAGTTGCTGGTTTTTCCATTTTCTGGTGCCCAGGCATTTAACTCTATGCGTTCGCATTGCCTTTGTCGCGAACGCATAGAGTATAATATAATGACCCTCCTCTTTGTGCTATGCTAACGCATAGAATCTCCCGCGAACGCATAGTGTACTAGACCTGGAGGGGAGGGGAACCCAGTACCCTATGAGAACGCCCCCCCTCCCCCCCAACGGGAACGCGATGGCCAGTTGCCCAGTGGCCTTGCGAACGTGGCAGGCCCTATGCGAACGCATAGAAGGCCTGCCCAACTCTATAAATTCACTCTTAAACACAAACATAACCCTTTTTCTTCATAACTTTCGAACTAAACACCCCTAAGGACGATTTTCTTCATCAAAGTTCATCCCCAAGTTGTTGGTAATCAATTCAAACTTTACTCTTTCAATTACCCAATAATTTTCATCACTTTTAAATCAAAAACTAAGAATTTTCATGGTAAAAATTGAGAGTTTGGGTAGAATTAGGGAATTTGGTAAAAATCGAACATTTACCTCGAATTGAGGTCGGATTTCGAATCTAATTATATATTCGGGCTCGTGAGTGAATGGGTAAACGTTATTTGGTCCGAACCCCGAGTTTGGACCAAGCGGGCCCGGGGTCGGGTTTTTACTTTTTTGAGAAAATTTAGGAAAAATTATAATTTTCAGTAAAGTTGGTTCCTTTAGCATTAATTAATGATATTAAGTTAATTATGGTTAGATTCGAGTGTATTGGAGGTGAATTCAAGAGGAAAAGCTATAATTGAACAGTGAGTGGCCTGCGAAATTGACGTAAGTGCTTGGTTTAACCTTGACTTGAGGGAATAGGAATCCCCAACTTAATTGTTGTGTGAAAATGTATGTGTGTGGTGTATAGGTGAGGTGACGAGTATCTATGAACCATCAAATTATATGCTTACATGATCCCTTCCCCGTTTCCAATATTTAATTGCTCAGGTTTTAATTGTTTCATTTCCATTGTTGTTTTTATGATTACTTGGCTTGTTAATTTATTGTTAAGTCTGGTTGTGATTATTTTTGGAAAAGTATTAGTTTTTTTCTTGGTTTTATTGTGGCACATAAAGATTGAGTGGGTTGACATTGTTTTTACGAGATATACTTGTATTCCTATCGGTTCCATTTTTTTGTGATAATATTGATGAGTTATGAGAAGTACAATTTTCTGTTTACAATTGTTGAGATAAAAGTGTTGTGAAAAGCTTGGCCTGAATTGTGAAAAGTTGATAAATAAATAAATTGATAGTAATAAGGGTGGACGATTGATAGTGATAAGGGTGGACAATATGATAGCGATAATGGTAGACAGGGGAAAATAAATGATAGTGATAAGGGTGGACAGGGAAAAATAAATGATAGTGATAAGGGTGAACAGGGGAAATAAATGATAGAGATAAGGATGGACAGGTGGGATCTGGTTGCACGCCGCAACAAGACAGTGATAAGGGAGGATAATTGTGTTTTACCGATTTTTATTACAAAGATTTGGAAGTTTATTAATTTATCCTACCGTTTTCTCATATCTTGCACAGTTGGTTATTTCAAATTTAAGTTTGAAAACATGGAAAGTTGTATGAAATATTGGTGACAGCCGAGGCCTGGAACAGGCGATTGAGTTATTTTATTTATTCATTATTGCAGTTATATTTTCTTATTTGCGTAGAATTATTTTATTACTTTATTATATACATATATTGTCACATGTTAAGTTATAAATGCCCCGCCTTAGCCTCGTCACTACATCGTCGAGGTTAGGCTCGGCACTTACTCAGTACATGGGGTCGGTTGTATTGATACTACACTCTGCTCTCTTTTGTGCAGATCCAGGTACCGGCCAGCAGTAGAGATTTTTAGTAGCCGCCATCCATTACCCGGAGACACGAGGTATATCTGTCGGCGTTCGCAGATCCCGAGAGTCTTCTCTTAGTTCGTAGAGACTGTTTTTATAATTTTCCTACAACAGTTATATTATTTCTTTGGAGCCCATTAATTGTAGTATTTTTTAGTAGTTCGTGAATTGTGATACCAGACCCTGGGGTAGTCTTAGAGTTATTTATATAATTAGTTTATGGTTCGGTTTATTTAGTTGTTTATCATCTTACAGTTTGAGTTATTCGTTTGGAAACTATTAGATTAAGTTCACTCTAAATTTATTTTATTATGTTTAAATGGATAATCAAAGCAAAATAGCTAATCGAACTCTAACATTGGCTTGCCTAGAAAGTGTAGTGTTAGGCGCCATCACGATCCCTAATGTTAGGAATTTGGGTCGTGACAAGTTGGTATCAGAGCACTAGGTTGCTTAGATCTCAATATTCAAGAACAAGCTCAGTAGAGTCTGAAGGATCGGTACGAAAACGTATGTACTTATCTCTTAGAAGCTATTGAGTTAGGAAACAACTCCATTTTATTTATATTCTATCGTGCGATTCTTGTCATCTCAAATATTGATTGGGTTCTTCTATTCCCTCGCAGATGGCAAGAACTCGTGCTTCCTCTTCCGCTGACCAACATTTTGGTCCTCCAGCAGCAGCAACTCCCACTAGGGGTAGAGGCCGGGGCAGGGGCAGGGGCAGGACTCAGCCCATTGCTCAGGCAGCAGCCCCAGCTGTAGAACCTCATATCGAGATTAATGAGTGGGTTCCAGCCCAGACCATTCCTGCGGGACCAGCTCAGGTGCCCGAGGGGTTTAATGTTACCCCGGTTCTTCAGGATGCTTTGGTCATTTTAGTGGGCCTTATAGAGAGTGTGGCCCAGACCGGCACATTCCCTGTTGATACAGCCGTATCTCAGGATGGATGAGGGGGCTAGACTTCTGCTACCCACACTCCGGTTCAGACCCCAGTAGCCAATCCAGTTGGGGTGATTCAGCCAGTTGCAGTAGTGTCGCCCGTTAATGGAGCAGTTATGTCTGCTGATGCTTTGTGGAGGCTGGACCGGTTCACCAAGTTGTTTACTAATACTTATAGCGGTGCATCTTCAGAGGATCCCCAGGACTATTTGGATAGCTTCCACGAGGTTCTGCGGAACATGGGGATAGTGGAGACCAATGAGGTCGACTTTGATACTTTTCGTCTGTCAGGTCCTGCCAAGACCTGGTGGAGAGATTATTGTTTGGCTAGATCAGCTGGGTCACCGCCTTTGACTTGGGCCCAGTTCTCTAATTTGTTTCTGGAGAATTTTCTCCCTATTACTCAGAGAGAGGATTATAGGAGGCAGTTTGAGCGTCTCCAGCAGGGTACTATGACTATCACTCAGTATGAGACCAGATTCATTACCTTGTCCTGTCATGCTCTTATGATACTTCCCACCAACCGAGAGAGGGTAAGACGGTTTATTGAGGGCCTTGCTCAGCCCATCAGGTTGCAGATGCCAAGGAGACAGGGACCGAGATTTCTTTCCAGGACGCAGCTAATGTGGTTAGGAGGGTTGAGTCGTTTCTCGGGATGGGAGGTCAGGGGTCTGACAAGAGACCTCGCCATTCCGGTGGTTTCAGTGGTGCCTCATCTGGAGGTAGGACTTCATTTAGCAGCAGCCATTTCATTCAGCACTACAGGCTTCACATGGTACTTCGGGAGGTCGTGGTTCTTATCTGCCTTCTTCTGCTCAGCCAGTCTATAGTGCTCCTTCAGCTCCCATTAGAGTACCCCATCTGCATAGTTTTCATCGTGGTCAGCCGGTTCGCCCGGGTCAGTTTACGTATCATGAGGGATGTTTTGAGGGTAGTGAATCTGGGCATATCCGGAGGACTTGTCCAAAATATGCAGGTAATCAGTTTCAGAATTAGGGTTCTCGTGCCATAGTTCCGGCACCAGCTCCAGTACCACCTGCCCAGCCAGTAAGGGGTAGGAGTCAGGTAGTTAGAGGTAGAGGCTAGAATGTTATAGGTGGAGGTCAGCCCGCTAGAGGTGGAGGTCCTCCCAGAGGTGTGGTTCAGGGTGGCGGGGCCCAGCCCCGACTATATGCATTTCCAGTCAGGCCTGAGGCGGAGTCCTCCGACGCTGTTGAGGGCAGATACTTGGGAGTCCGAGTCGGACATGCAGAGTAGATACCCACACTTGTTCGCCAATTCATGTAATTTTCTATGTCCGTTCGAGGACGAACGTTTCTTTTAGAGGTGGAGATTGTGATGACCCAAGGGGTCATTCTATGAATTTAGACTCCGTCCTAGGCTTATTAGCCATAAAAAGATTAATTTTAAATACCTCGATTCACGTGTGCATTCCGGACGTGAAACTGGAAAGCTTTTATGTGAAAATATGAGAAATAGTTATTTTTAAAGTTAAAATTTGATTATAGTTGACTTTGGTCAACATTTTGAGTAAACTAACACGAATCTGTGTTCCAACAATCCCGGGAGGTCCGCAGTAAAATATGGGATACGGGTGTATGCCCGGAGACGAATTCTGAGGTCCCAAGCCTTAGAAATCAATTTTTGAAAGAAATTATTTTTCTGAAATATTAATGAAATAAAGAAAAGGATTAATGTTCGAAACTGTTAGTATCGGGCCCGTATTATGGTTCCGAAGTCCGGTACTGATTTATTGTAGTATTTAAATGTTAACTGGGAAACTTGGTGAAAACGGGGTTTCTTTGACGTGATTTGGACATCCGGTTGAGAAATAATGAAATTTAAGTGTTCTCGGGAAAAATGATGAGTTTTGAGGTTTAATTCATAGTTTTACATGTTATTTTCATGATTTGATCGCACGAGCAAGTTCGTATGATGTTTTTAGACTTGCGTGCATGTTTTGTTTAGAGCCCCGAGGGCACGGGTGAGTTTTGGATAGGCCACGGGATATTTATACACTTGAAAAGTTGCTGGTTTTTCCATTTTCTGGTGCCCAGGCATTTAACTCTAGGCGTTCGCATTACCTTTGTCGCGAACGCATAGAGTATAATATAATGACCCTCCTCTTTGTGCTATGCGAACGCACATAATCCCTCGCGAACGCATAGTGTACTAGACCTGAGGGGAGGGTAACTCAGTACCCTATACGAACGCCCCCTCCCCGCCCCCAACGCGAACGCGATGGCCAGTTGCCCAGTGGCATTGCGAACGCGGAAAGTCCTATGCGAACGCATAGAAAGCCTGCCTAGCTCTATAAATTCTCTCTTAAACACGGACATAACCCTTTTTCTTCATAACTTTCGAACTAAACACCCCTAAGGACGATTTTCTTCATCAAAGTTCATCCCCAAGTTGTTGGTAATCAATTCTAAACTTTACTCTTTCAATTACCCAATAATTTTCATCACTTTTAAATCAAAAACTAAGAATTTTCATGGTAAAAATTGAAGGTTTAGGTAGAATTAGGGAATTTGGTAAAAATCGAACCTTTACCTCGAATTGAGGTCGGATCTCAAAAATAATTATATATTCAGGCTCGTGGGTGAATGGGTAAACGTAATTTGGTCGGAACTCCGTGTTTGGACCAAACGGGCCCGGGGTCGGGTTTTAACTTTTTTTAGAAATCTTAGGAAAACTTATAATTTTCAGTAAAGTTGGTTCCTTTAGCATTAATTAATGATATTAAGTTAATTATGGTTAGATTTGAGTGTATTGGAGGTTAATTCAAGAGGAAAAGCTATAATTGAACAGTGAGTGGCCTGCGAAATTGAGGTAAGTGCTTGGTTTAACCTTGACTTGAGGGAATAGGAATCTCCAACTTAACTGTTGTGTGAAAATGCATGTGTGTGGTGTATAGGTGAAGTGACGAGTGTCTATGCACCACCAAATTATATGCTTACATGATCCCTTCCCCGTTTCCAATATTCAATTGCTCAGGTTTTAATTGTTTCATTTCCATTGTTGTTTTTATGATTAATTGGCTTGTTAATTTACTGTTAAGTCTGATTGTGATTATTTTTGGAAAAGTATTAGTGTTTTCCTTGGTTTTATTGTGGCACATAAAGCTTGAGTGGGTTGACATTGTTTTTACGAGATATACATGTATTCCTGTCGGTTCCATTTTTTTTTGTGATAATATTGATGGGTTTATGAGAAGTACATTTTTTTGTTTACAATTGTTTAGATAAATGTGTTGTGAAAGGCTTGGCCTGAATTGTGAAAAGTTGATAAATAAATAAATTGATAGTAATAAGGGTGGACAATATGATAGCGATAAGGGTGGACAGAGGAAAATAAATGATAGTTATAAGGGTGGACAGGGGAAAATAAATGCTAGTGATAAGGGTGGACAGTGAAAATAAATGATAGAGATAAGGATGGACAGGTGGGATCAGGTTGCATGCCGCAACAAGACAGTGATAAGGGAGGATAATTATGTTTTAATGATTTTTATTACAAAGATTTGAAAGTTTATTATTTTATCCTACTGTTTTCTCATATCTTGCATAGTTGATTATTTTAAATTTAAGTTTGGAAACTTGGAAAGTTGTGTGAAATTTTGGTGACAGCCGAGGCCTGGAATAGGCGATTAAGTTATTTTATTTATTCATTGTTCCAGTTATATTTTCTTATTTGCGTATAATTATTTTATTACTTTATTATATACATATATTGTCACAGGTTAAGTTATAATTTCCCCGCCTTAGCCTCGTCATTACATTGTCGAGGTTAGGCTCGGCACTTACTCAGTACATGGGGTCGGTTGTATTGATACTACACTCTGCTCTCTTTTGTGCAGATCCATGTACCAGCCAGCAGTAGAGATTTTTAGTAGCCGCCAACCATTACCCAGAGACACGAGGTATATCTGTCGGCATTCGCAGATCCCGAGAGTCTTCTCTTAGTTCGTAGAGACTTTTTATAATTTTCCTACAGCAGTTATATTATTTCTTTCAGCCCATTACTTGTAGTATTGTTTAGTAGTTCGTGAATTGTGATACCAGACCCTGGGGTAGTCTTAGAGTTATTTATATAATTAGTTCGTGGTTCGGTTTATTTAGTTGTTTATCATTTTACATTTAAAGTTATTCGTTGAAACCATTAGATTAAGTTTACTTTAAATTTATTTTATTATGTTTAAATGGATAATCAAAGGAAAATAGCTAATCGAACTCTAACATTAGCTTGCCTAGCAAGTGTGGTGTTAGGCGCCATCACGATCCCTAAGGTTGGGAATTTGGGTCGTGACAAGTTGGTATTAGAGCACTAGGTTGCTTAGATCTCACAATTCACGAACAAGCTCAGTAGAGTCTGAAAGATTGGTATAGAGACGTATGTACATATCTCTTAGAGGCTATTGAGTTAGGAAACAACTCCATTTTATTTCTGTTCTATCGTGCGATTCTTGTCATCTCAAATACTGATTGGGTTATTCTATTCTCTCGCAGATGGAGAGAACACGTGGTTCCTCTTCCGCTAACCAACATTTCGGTCCTCCAGCAGTAGCAGCTTCCACTAGGGGCAGAGGCCGAGGCAGGGGCAGGACTCAGCCCATTGCTCAGGCAGCAGCCCCAGCTATGGAACCTCAGATCGAGATTAATGAATGGGTTCCAGCTGAGACCGTTCCAGCGGGACCAGCTCAGGTCCCCGAGGGGTTTATTGCTACCCCGGTTCTTCAGGATGCTTTGGTCTGTTTAGTGGGCCTTATGGAGAGTGTGGCCCAGACCGGCACATCCCCTGTTGCTGCAGTCATATCTCAGGCTCGATGAGAGGTCCAGACTCCTGCTACCCACACTCCAGTTCAGACCCCAGTAGTAAATCCAGTTGGGGTGATTCAGCCAGTTGTAGTAGTGTCGCCCGTTAATGGAGCAGTTATGTCTGTTGATGCTTTGTGGAGGTTGGACCGGTTCACCAAGATGTTTACTACTACTTATATTGGTGCATCTTCAGAGGAACCCCATGACTATTTGGATAGCTGCCACGAGGTTCAGCGGAACATGGGGATAGTGGAGACCAATAGGGTCGACTTTGCTACTTTTCGTCTATCAGGTCCCGCCAAGACCTGGTGGAGAGATTATTGTTTGGCTAGATCAGCTGGGTCACCGCCTTTGACTTGGGCCCAGTTCTCCGATTTTTTTCTGGAGAAGTTTCCCCCTATTACTCAGAGAGAGGATTATAGGAGGCAGTTTGAGCGTCTCCAGCAGGGTTCTACGACTATCACTCAGTATGAGACCAGATTCATTACCTTGGCCCGTCATGCTCTTATGATACTTCCCACTGACCGAGAGAGGGTAAGACAGTTTATTGAGGTCCTTGCTCCGCCCATCAGGTTGCAGATGGCCAAGGATACAGGGACCGAGATTTCTTTCCAGGACGCAGCTAATGTGGCTCGGAGGGTTGAGTCATTTCTCGGGATGGGAGGTCAGGGGTCTGACAAAAAACCTCATCATTCCGGTGGTTTCAGTGGTGCCTCATCTGGAGGGGGGACTTCATTTAGCAGCAGCCATTCTTCCAGTCCATTTCACTCAGCACTACAGGCTTCATANGGAACATGGGGATAGTGGAGATCAATGGGGTCGACTTTGCTACTTTTCGTCTATCAGGTCCCGCCAAGACCTGGTGGAGAGATTATTGTTTGGCTAGATCAGCTGGGTCACCGCCTTTGACTTGGGCCCAGTTCTCCGATTTTTTTCTGGAGAAGTTTCCCCCTATTACTCAGAGAGAGGATTATAGGAGGCAGTTTGAGCGTCTCCAGCAGGGTTCTACGACTATCACTCAGTATGAGACCAGATTCATTACCTTGGCCCGTCATGCTCTTATGATACTTCCCACTGACCGAGAGAGGGTAAGACAGTTTATTGAGGTCCTTGCTCCGCCCATCAGGTTGCAGATGGCCAAGGATACAGGGACCGAGATTTCTTTCCAGGACGCAGCTAATGTGGCTCGGAGGGTTGAGTCATTTCTCGGGATGGGAGGTCAGGGGTCTGACAAAAAACCTCATCATTCCGGTGGTTTCAGTGGTGCCTCATCTGGAGGGGGGACTTCATTTAGCAGCAGCCATTCTTCCAGTCCATTTCACTCAGCACTACAGGCTTCATATGGTACTTCGGGTGGTCGTGGTTCTTATATGCCTTCTTCTGCTCAGCCAGCCTACAGTGCTCCTTCAACTCCCATTAGAGCACCTCCTCTGCATAGTTTTCATCGTGGTCAGCCGGTTCGTCCGGGTCAGTTTATGTATCATGAGGGATGTTTTGAGGGTGGTGAATTTGGGCATATCCGGAGGGCTTGTCCGAAATATGCGGGTAATCAATTTCAGCATTAGGGTTCTCGTGCCATAGTTTTGGCACCAGCTCCAGTACCACCTGCCCAGCCAGCAAGGGGTAGGATTCAGGTAGTTAGAGGTAGAGGCCAGAATGTTATAGGTGGAGGTCATCCCGCTAGAGGTGGAGGTCCTCCCAGAGGTGTAGTTCAGGGTGGCGGGGACCAGACCCGACTATATGCATTTCCAGCCATGCCTGAGGCAGAGTCCTCCGACTCTGTTGGGGCAGCTACTTGGGAGTCTGAGTCGGACATGCAGAGTAGATGCCCACACTTGTTCGCCAATTCAGGTAATTTTCTATGTCTATTCGAGGACGAACGTTTGTTTTAGAGGTGGAGATTGTGATGACCCAAGGGGTCATTCTATGAATTTAGACTCCCTCCTAGGCTTATCAGCCATAAAAAGATTAATTTTAAATACCTCGATTTACGTGCGCGGCCCAGGCGTGAAACCGGAAAGCTTTGATGTGAAAATATGATAAATAGTGATTTTTAGAGTTAAAATTTGATTATAGTTGACTTTGGTCAACATTTTGAGTAAACGGACCCGGATCTCTGTTCCGACAATCTCGGGAGGTCCGCAATAAAATATGGGGTTCAGGCGTATGCCCGGAAATGAATTCTGAGGTCCCAAGCTTTAGAAATCAATTTTTGAAAGAAATTATTTTGCTGAAATATTAATGAAATAAAGAAAATGATTAATGTTTGAAACTATTAGTATCGGGCCCGTATTATGGTTCCGGAGTCCGGTACATATTTGTTGTAGTATTTAAATGTTAACTGGGGAATTTGGTGAAAACGGGGTTTATTTGACGTGATTTGGACATCCGGTTGAGAAATAATGAACTTTAAGTGTTCTTGGAAAAAATAATGAGTTTTGAGGATTAATTCATAGTTTTACATGTTATTTTCATGATTTGATCGCACGAGCAAGTCCTTATGATAGTTCTAGACTTGCGTGTATGTTTTGTTTAGAGCCCCGAGGGCTCGAGTGAGTTTCGGATAAGCCACGAGATATTTATACAGTTGAAAAGTTGTTGGTTTTTCAATTTTCTGGTGCCCAGGCATTTAACTCTATGCGTTCGCATTGCCTTTGTGGCGAACGCATAGAGTATAATATAATGACCCTCCTCTTTTGTGCTATGTGAACGCACAGATCCCCCGCGAACGCATAGTGTACTACACCTGGGGGGAGTGGAACCCAGTACCCTATGAGAACGCCCCCCCTAACGCGAACGCGATGTCCAGTTGCCAGTGGCCTTGCGAACGCGGCGGGCCCTATGCGAACGCATAGAAGACCTGCCTAGCTCTATAAATTCAATGTTAAACACGGACAGAACCCTTTTTCTTCGTAACTTTCGAACTAAACAGACCTAAGGACGATTTTCTTCATCAAAGTTCATCCCCAAGTTGTTGGTAATTAATTCTAAACTTTACTCTTTCAATTACCTAATAATTTTCATCACTTTTAAATCAAAAACTAAGAATTTTCATGGTAAAAACTGATGGTTTGGGTAGGATTAGGGAATTTGGTAAAAGTCGAACATTCACCTCGAATTGAGGTCGGATTTCAAAACTAATTATATATTCGGGCTCGTTGGTGAATAGGTAAATGTAATTTGGTCCGAACCCCGATTCTGGACCAAGCGAGTCCGGGGTCGAATTTTACGCCTTTTTATATATTTTAATATTTTGATTTTTTAGTATATATTTTAATTACTATTTAATTTTTTTCTTACCTTATAAAAGAAATTTGCTACTTGAAGTTTTTTCAATTTTCAAAGTCATCACATCTTTTATATTAAGTAATTTATTCATTTATATTTTAATTTTCCCAAGTACAAATAGTTATCGGTTATCTCAATTTGTCTTTTTCTATCTTTTAAATTTTTGATTTTTTAATATTATTTTAATTACTATATAAATTTTTTTTCTTATCTTAAAACAAAAATTTTCTTTTTGAATTTTTTTCAAATTTCAAAGCCATCAAATCCTTAATATCTTAAGTAAATATATTAACTTTATTTATATTATAACTCTCCCCAAGTACAAATAGTTACCAGTTATCTCAATTTACATTTTTCTATATTTTTAAATATTTTCATTATTTTTTTACTTCACCTTTTTAGCTAATATAGAAGGAAAGTTGATGATTGGATCTATATGAGATATATGATATAGATATAGATATAGATTAGATATTTCTTTTAGATTTTGTCTTAAATGTGTCAAGTGACATTTTTTCGCTACACCACTTGGCTTAACCTCAAGCTTCACTATTTTCCTTTTAATACACTCCCTCCGTTTCAATTTAGATGAGGTAGTTTAACTCGATACGTAGTTTAAGAAAAAAAAAGAATTTAAAAATTTATAGTCTTAAAAGCTTAAGGGGTAAAAACTTTGTGTGGCCATGACATTTGTGTAGTTAAAAAAACATCTTATTAATGGTAAATTGAAAAGTTTAAAGTTGAATTATTTTCAAATTTAGAAATGAGTCATTTATTTTAGAACAAACTAAAATTGTAATTTGAAACGGAGGTAGTATATAAATAGGAATCTGGAACCTAAATGTGGTTAATTTGGACTCAAATGACCGAAATGAGTAAAAAAAAAATATTGTGACCAAATTATATATAGCGCCCTTTAATAGGGCACTATATGTATAATACCTTTTATAAAGGAGCTATGTCTAACTTTGACAAGATTGCTAGTATAGCGCCTTTATTGACGGCGCTATATATAGTTTGTGGGCCAACCATAACTCTTATGCGCTTAACTGACATAACAATAATTTAAATGGGTATAGCGCCATTTTTAAATGGCGTTATACCTCAAAAAATTCGCCCCCATGGATTGGGCATTGCCTTATTTAAAGGCGTTAAAGAATTTGCAAAACTCCATTCAGAAATATTCTCAACTCCTATTAAATTTTTCTTCTTGCTAAATTCTCAAGCAATTTGTCATAATGTCTGAAGAGCGAAAAGTAAGGGTTTCATTATATTGGGGTGGGAGGGAGGAGTTGAGGTTGTGGTGGCGAATAACTCAGTGAGTTATAGTTTATCTCCATAGTGTCATGTTAAGTTGCCACTTACAATGGAGTACGATAGACTGTATCATTGTTGTGTAAAAAAATGAGCGTGAGCAAACATTCGGTGAACCTTAAAGTGACTGGAAGATATCTGTATTCTATCACTTCGTAAGGAATTGCTTGCTTCGCTGAGTTTCACATCGAGAATGATGAAACTTTGAGTGATTTTTTGAGGACTCCGGATGAATACGGGGAATTTCTTTTAATAAAAATGTTAGAAATGTACGTGAAGGTTGAAGACGTTCACAATAATGAGGTTGCGCAAAGCAGGGATAACCCTCACATCGGGTGGTTATTCTGGAGTAGTTTTGCTGAACAGGTTCCGGCTGAAAGAGTTTGGCCTGATTTAAACTTATCTCCACGGGAGAATGAGGAATGAGAAAATAATTTCTCTCCTACTTTACATAATCCACAAGACAAGTGGTAAACTTCAATTTTCCTTTGTGTTACGATGTTTATTTTTATTGTATTGAATTTGTATTAACACTCATATATTCCGCAGGGGGTACCGACCAGATATGAATTTTACAAGTTATGAACTCACGCCCAGTTAGAATATGCATAGTTCTGGTGTGTTGGATCATAGTGGTCCATCTGGGAGTCATCACCAACAGGATAATGTACATCATGGGATTTCAACACATTACGACTTGTAAGTGAAGTGATATTGCTATATGTAAAGTATTTATCAATTTGAGTAGCTCATTATTTTGTTGTTTGTGCAGTGAAAATGAGCAAGTTGAACTTCCTGTCCCGACTCAATTGCCCGAAGACGACATATTTAATCGGGATCTGGAAGATGCACAGAGTCAGGAAGAGAACAGTGATTATGACAACAAAGCCGATGAGTCCGAAAATGACACACCCTTCCCTGATGAGGGTGTTGATGAGGAGGAAGAGAATGATGGACCTGATTTGACGAGGGAGCATGATCCACCCCCCGTTAGACCAAGAGTGTACGAGTCCCAAGTGTCGTTTCATTCAAGGGAGATTCCTTACCTTGATCATTTGCCAAGTATGCCGGATGTGGGTTCCCTCACAAGGGATTTTAACGAAATTCGAACAGCAATGTGGGGTAAGTCTAGACCAACGGTGCTGTCAAAGGGCATGCTTTTTCCTGATAAAACGCGCCTAAGCAAGGTGGAAAAAATATACAGCGTAAAAGAGTGTCGTGAGATGACAGTATGGGAGTCAAGTCCGGATGTATAAAAGTTTGTTTGTCGTAGATGGTTTACGGGTTGCCATTGGATTCTGTGTGCGAGCAAGAAGAAAATAGGTATGTGGAAAGTGGGTAAATACATTGGCACTCACATTTGTGAAATGGACACATTCAGTGGGAATCACTTCAACTTGGATGTTGACTTGATTTCTCTTGTCCTGATTCCACACATTGAAGCGTCCATAAGGTACAAGATCAAAGAGTGCATTACATCTGTCCACCAGGAATATGGCTAAACCATTACCAAAAGAAACGCATTTCTTGGGCGCAAACGTGTGTTTGAAATTGTTTATGGTAACTGGGATAAGTCATTTGCAGCTCTACCTAGGTACATGGCCGCATTGCAACACTTTAACCCCGGGATCGTTGTTGAATGGAAAGAGTCCGGGAATTTAAACAAGCATTTGATGGTTTTCTGCATTGCCGGCCGGTAATATCCATAGACGGCACTCATGTCTATGGAAAGTATGATATTAAGTTGTTGATCACTGTTGCAGTAGATGCTAATGGAAGTATATTTCCTTTAGCTTTTGCTATTTGTGCCAATGAAAGCCAAGAGACGTGGACACTACTTTTTGAACCACTTGAAAGAGCACGTTGTCAAACAGCGTTCAGGTATTTGTCTAATATCTTATCGACATGGTGGTATTATAAGTTCTGTAGAGAATTTGCCTGCATGGCAAGAACCGTATGCCTATCACCGAACTGTGTGAGGAACCTGAAGGTCAATTTTCAAAAGGCACATCCTAACAAGGATTTGCATGATTTAATGTGGATGGATGCAACAGATCACCAAGAGTATAAATTCCGGAGGCACATGGAATCTATCAAGTAGGAAGACGAGGCAGCCTATCGTTGGTTGATTCGACATAAGCCTAAAAAGTGGACTTTGTATGCGGATGGTGGCAAAATATAGGGAATTCTGACTACAAATGTGTCAAAGTCTTTCAACGGGTTATTGAAGTATGCACGAGGATTGCCTATCACTGCCATGGTGCGGATGTCATTCAAGCAGATAGCGGAGAGGTTTGTTGAAAGGGCATTAGTTGCAACGTCAATGATGGAAAGGGGTGTTGAATTTATGTCACTACCAATGAAAAGATTTGAGAAATACAGGTGGCGAGAACATTGACATTCATTTTTACAGTATGATCACGACCAAAATATTTTTGAAGTTCGCACCGCTATCCATCAAAATTGGGGGAATAATGTACACACCATATATGAATCTAGAAGGTTATGCTCTTGTGGGAAATGGTCCATCTACCATGTGCTCACATGCCATCAAGTTCTTTCAACATACAGGTTTAGGGCCAACCAACTACGTTGATAAAAAATATAGTGTTGCTGCATACTTGAACACATATAGTAGGCAGTTGCAGCCAGTGAGTGCTCAGCATTATTGGCCGCGGGAATCCTTTAAAATAGTGTGTAACAAGGAGTTTTTGTGTCAGCGACAGGTGAAAAAAAGAACATGTATACGGAACCAAATGGATGTTGGTGATACCTTTTATGCGCGCAAATGTGGTATATGCTCGCAAACAAGACACGCCCTTCGAAAATGTCCTTCAGCTGGTTTGGGTGGAAGCGATAATCCAACTCCTGGTGGAAGTTCATCTAATGTGCCCAACTATCAAGGATACACGTAGTGTTTTATTTTCGTGATGTAGTTGTAATAAGTGTATGTGCTTGTTTATGTTGCAAAATGTATCAAATACTACGTTATATGTGTTGTTTAGTCGACCTGAAAAGCTACCCGCCTGCAAAAGTTGTATTGTACCTGAAAGAATCTTTAACATGCGAAGCATAGTGCGGTTAAATACAACATTATGTGTGTTGTCTTGTCGACCTGAAAAGCTGCCCGCCTGCAAAAGTTGTATTGTACCCGAAAGTGTCTTTAACACGCGAAGCATAATGTGGTTAAATACTATGTTATGTGTGTTGATTTGCCTATAAATAACTAGTGCATTTTAGTTATTAAATGCGCTTAACCAAAACAAATAGCAAAACTTTCCATAAAAGCAGGGGGTTTTTTTTGCATTAACAAAAGTCTGGATGAAATTATGTACCAATGTGCTATTGTGGCAAACGTTGTATGGTGAAGGAATGTTGGTCCGATGGTCATGTTGGGCGCAGATACTGGATGTGTATAAACAGGTTTGGAGGCAATGACAGAAATTATGCAATTTTGAGGTCTGGTATGATGAACCCATTAAGCAGGAATGCTAGAAAAAATCATTGCAGTATATCTAGGATATGAACCAGGAATATCAACGACATGAGTCTGAAATGAAACGACAAATAGCGGCATTGCAGGAGAAACTAAAAGAGGCGGAAGAAGAAAAAAATAGGCTGGAAGAGAAATTTAAGTGGTTGGAGCAGAGAATAATAGGTGGTAGTGACTAAACAAACGGATTTCCCCGTGCTACCGAGTTTTGAGCAGACTGCTAGCCCAGCACTAACTCTTCGATATATTTCTTCACATGTATGTGTTGAGTGTAGTATTTTATCTTTATGCTTTCCGTGTCATGTATTTTATTAATTCTACTGAATTTCAGTTATATTAAGTTGCTATGTTTGTGTTTGTTTTGCAGTATTAAAATAACGAAGAACCATAGAAATAAAAACATAATGCGCATATAATGCAAACAATAAAAAGTGTTGCTATTATTTACATAAAATACAAAAAAAATCAATGCGTCCCACAGCATGTGTGCTTCAATGCAGTCGCTGGCCTGAGGCGCATCCTATCCCGCCCGGCTACGCCATCAGGATCATCCTCATCGCGTCTTCTCTTTATCACAAGATGCACTACAGTATGATCATCAGTAGGGATGACAGGCTCAGTAAAAGGGGTCGTCGGTCCAACAGTAACCTACAGAATAATAAGCTATTCTAGTATATAAAAATATATATTAGTAATGTACGTGTTAAGTCACAAAAATTTAAATCGTCTTACCATGGTCTCGTCGGACTTCTCAATATAATCATCCATCGCATCTAGGTCAGGGTTGCACAAAGTGGCCTCCGTAAGCCTTAATAAGAAAAACATAAAGATATTAATTTCTAATCAATGAGATAAAAACAATTTTAAATGTAATAGTAATACAAACATACATGCGCCTGTGAAAGATCCCCAGCACCCCTTGATGATGAGCCATAACTCAGTCGGTGCCCACTATCCACATCTCGGGTCAGACGATCATCAGCAGCGATCGATGGTCCTAGAAATTACTGATCCCAATCCTCTCGTGTAATGCTCGTGCCCGTGATCAACGATGGATCTGACGGGGTCACCTGCGAAGTCCCTGGAGTGAGCTGAAGCTGAAGGTTATATGATGGCATGCTTCTGTGATGATATTCTGGCTCATGGAGATCGCCCGACTGATCAACTCCAACATCCTCAACAGGTGCCTCAACGCCCTCTTGTTGGGGACCACCTCCTCACCGGCCCCCACGACCCCGTGGGACAGACCTGTCTCGTGGGACAACCCTACCTCGTAAGACAACCCTACCTCGATGGTACTGCTCTGGCGTAACATAAGCAGGGTCGTGTCCTAAGCGCTCATCCTCTCGGGCTCGCCGCAGTGTCCGGGAAGTCAGCTCTGTAACCTACCGGTCATACTCGTGCAAAGTGGCCGCTCCCTCGCCGGCATGTTGTTGCATCTGCAATCCCAATTGGAGGAACAAATATAGGCCAATAGCCTTCATAACATGTAAAATATAAATTATGAAACGCTAGGTTACGGCTATAAGTAAGAATACCAAATAACATACCAGTGCCTCGTGTCTCCCGGCGTATGGAACGTACCGATCGCTAGCACGATGAATGAGATTCCCGACAAAAAGTCGGGTAACGCCGTGGTATCAGCCCATATAATCATGCTCAGTATCCGTCTGGCGCGGTGAAGGGGGCGGAATCAGGTCAAGTCGCCAGTCCCAAGTATCAATCTGTGCCTCTAGCCATGCCACATATGCCTGGTCCACTCTGGAACAACCATCTCGCTAGAAATGTGTGGTCTGTCAGGTGGGCGGGGGCGGTACAAGCTGCGGACGACCAAACTGGTGAAGTACCCGCTCGGTGGCATGATGCTCCACAATATCAAGGCACATCAACGGGCCGAGCAATAGTCGGGCAAGCCAGCTATCAGTGCGCCGCTATATGGCATCCAGATGAACTATTAAGTAACAATAGAAAACGTGAGTATATGCAACACATGTGCAGCCATGCCAAATAAACTTAGGTATACATTTACCTGTGCGCCCTCTAGAAAATCCAATAAATCCATGCACAATGGGAGATTATGTCGAGCCTCGTACTCTCGTCCATATCGCCGCGGGAGAACCCACCTCCTAGCTAGAGAGAGAAATGGAGGTGGTACATCCGGAGCTAATGGTGGTAAAGGTGGCTGCAACTGCAGGAACCGCTCCCAGGCCCAAACCTAACATACAAAGTTGACGTCAAATTTAAGATATATTTTTACTAAGTATGTTATAATGAATAGAGTATTCGAATATGCTGTCACATGTAGCAGCAGCAAAAATCCAGCAATGTGCCCATGCTCGCCCGGCACATCTGCCTGTACAAGTAGGCGAGGACAGCAGCACCCCAGTTGTACTGGGGTAAATCATCTAGCCGCTCAAGATGATGAAGAAATTTCAAACTGACAAGGTTCCCCGAAGTGTTCGGGAATAAGACCCGTTCAAACATAAGGAGCAACAGCAACCTCATGTACCGGTGAATATGCAGATCCGATGTATCGCCTGTGATGTTAGGGTGAAATACCTCCAAATGGTCTTGGATAGTCGTCAACTACAGACGACTGGCCCCAACAAGTGCATTCTCCTCCTGTGGCCGGAAACCAGTGAGCTTCTGCAGCATATCCAGGTACGGCCCACCTGTCAGCTCTCTCATGGCCTACGACAGAGCAACATGGTGTCCATCAACGGGCAGCCCATATATAACCTCCACGTCTTGCAGTGTGATAGTGGCCTCGCCAATGGGAAAGTGGAATGTATGTGTTTCCGGTCGCCATCGCTCTATCAGGGTCGTGATCAAAGACCAATCGAGCTGCAGTCGCCTGATCTCCAAAATCCTATAGAAGCACGTATCCTGCAGGCGTCTCACTACATAGGGATGGAGAACTTTGTTTTTCAGAAAGTCTCACATATCGTCCACTCTCCTGACGTGGAGAGTATGGGCCATTAACTCTCCCTCCCATATGTGGGCAGACCAATGATCGCCCTGTAACGACAATAGCTCATCGCTGGAAGGTCCGGGATGCATAGGCGGCACCTCCATGTCGTCTACTGTAAATTAAACAACATTAATTACATGTCATTTTATAATTTTATATGTTTGTTTGTAAATTAAATAATTAATTTTTATAATTATACAAGATTTAATTATTAAATATTCACATATGGGTTCCAGGCTCGTTATTTGAGGCTCAGTAGCACCAAGATATCCTGAATTCTTGTATGTGATATTTTATTATTTTATATGTCAGTTTTATTATTTGATATGTTTGTTTGTAAATTAAATAATTAATTTTTTTAATTATACAATATTTAATTATTAAATATTCACATATGATTCCAGGCTCGATATTTGAGGCCTAGTAGCACCAAAATATCCTGAATTCTTGTATGTGTTAGTTTTATTATTTTACATGTTAGTTTTATTATTTTATATGTTTGTTTGTAAATTAAATAATTAATTTTTATAATTATACAATATTTAATTATTAAATATTCACATATGGGTCCATGCTCGATATTTGAGGCCAAGTAGCACCAAGATATCCGAAAATTATTGTTGTTTTCTCATGTTATTTTCTTACGATCGTTGACTAGAATTGGACAGAGTTTGTGTTTGATCTATCAGCTATTTTGACGTATTTTTGGGTATAAGAGATACCTAAATGATTAGTTTCAATAACTACATGGATACTACGCTAAAGGCACTACATTTTACTACGCTAAAATGCATTATATTTTACTACGCTAAAAGGGCACTATATTACTAGTCTTGAAGCAACTAATAATCTAAATTAGATAAAAACAACAAATACATTTAATCACAAAACATTCACGAAAATACATATACAACAGTAAAAGATAACTTATTAACATTTTTTTAACCAATAATAATGATTTCTCAATTTTTGCATATTTTTTAAAACACTTATATCTTAGTCCGGATAAAAATAACATACCAGTTTAATAGAAAAAAAAATATATAAAACAACGTAGAACACATTTCAAACAACTAATATGCATTTTTTATACGAGTTTCGACAAAAATTAAATCGGGATACCTGATCACGCTCAACTATGTCTAATAAAAGACTAAGCGGGCGTTGCAAATATAATCTAGGGTATTATGCCCAGAGTCGATCCCACAGGGAATTTACGTATCAAGCAAGCTGTTAGAATACTCAACTGTCACTTGGTGTTGTTTAAACTACTACAACTAAATATTAAAACTAAAGATTAATTACGCTAAGGTGTAAACAATTGTAATAAAGATCTAAGGTTATGGTTTCCCCCGTCGGTGAATTTACTTCTCGGATACTT
>ML383468.1:671-10972 GCA_005239525.1 Nicotiana knightiana | reverse complement strand
CCCCCTCCAGAGTTAAGATCTTTCTCTACTCAATCTTATATGCAATCATCCCGAGTTCAATCCTAGATTCGTAAATATTATTCAATTGGTGATCAAGCAATCAAATGATTAAGTGCAAGATTGAATAAATAAACCAATACGATAAAATATTAAGAATAATTCCATCTTCAAATTACAACGTTCATGCAGCATCCAAAACTCTAGAACTAATAAACTATGAGATTAAAAGAAGGGAAGAGAAGAGAAGAAAAACTAGTTAGAAGCCTCCTCCAAGTATGGTGTGTATTCCTCCACGTGAATTCTCCTTCAAAGTATGTTAGATATCCTCCAAATTAGGTTAAGAACCCCTTTTATACGAGTTGGGACCATGTTGGGCTGAAATAATCATATCCCGAACAAAATAGAAAAAATCCCGCACGCAGAGTCCTGGCTAGCGTGGCGCGCTGGACCTGGTGCAGAATGCAGTAGCGTTTTTGCAATTTCTCGTTCAAATTTGTTTGGCTAACCTTTGACTTTGACTTTGACTTCCTTGTTTATTTGTCTTCCTATTGGGGGGACAAATACCAAAGGGTGTCCCCCTTTGTCCTTTCTTATTTAATTGTTTTATTTTCCTTTTTTCGCGTTTTATTCAGTTTTTCTCCAAATATCTTTAGTTTTACCCCACTTTATTCCTATAATTAAAGTATAACATTAAGCTCAGAGTAATATGATTAACACTCAAAAGGCGATTAAAAGTACTATAATGTGAGGCAATAGTAGTTAAATATATGAATTTTTGGCTGAATATCACAAGCCATATGAGGTATTACAACCAAACTAACCAACACAAAACATTCATGAAAATCTGGATTTTACAACAATGTAACGACCCGGCCGGTCGTTCCAAGAGTTTAGCCCGTTTCCCCCATTTCGGCTTCATTGCTTGTGTGATTCATATCTTTTATGTGGCGTTGGGTTGGTTGACTCGAGTTCAGAGTGGTCATGGTGAGAAATGAGACACTTAGTCTCTTAAGTTGGCCTTATAGTTAGAAAAATCAACTGGAAGTTGATTATTGGGTAAACGACCTCAGAATGTGGATTTTATAGATCGGATAGCTTTTTTAGGTTATTTGGAACTTGGGAGTGTGTTCGGAATGAAGTTTTGATGTCCGGTGTAGGATTAGGCTTGATTTGGCAAAAGTTAGTTTTTGACGATTTCCGGTCGGCAGGGGAAAATAGGCTATCGGGGTCGGAATGGAATTCCGGATGTTGGAGCAGGTTCGTAATGTAATTTTGGATATGTGTGCAAATTTTCAAGTCAATCGGATGTGTTTTGGATGGTTTCGGTATCCTTGGTGAAATTTAGAAGTTTCAAAGTTCATAGGCTTGAATTTGAGGTGATTTTAGTGTTTTGCGTTGTTTTTGGTGCTTTGAAGGCTCGACTAAGTTTGAATGAGGTTATGGGAATTTTTGGTATTTTTGGTTGGCCTCCCGAGGGGTTCGGTTGATTTCATATAGCCTTCGGGGAGTTTGAAGTTGGAGAAATGCAGCAAAAATTTTTGTTCTTCTAGTGCGGCTGCACCTGCGGAAGGGAAGCCGTAGGTGCAGACAAGGGGCGCTGGTGCGGAGGATTTGTCGCAGGTGCAGAAATAGCCTTTAAGTGAATTCTCGCAGGTGCGCACCTGGGACCACAGGTGCTTTGAAGGACCGCAGGTACGATCATCGCTGGGCAGAGCATATAAAAAGGGCCCTTAGTGAATTTTGGTCATTCTTTCACCATTCTTATCGGGTTTGAAGCTTTTGAAGGGTTTTTGCAAAGGGAAATCGATAGTTCTTCATTGAGGAAAGGATTTTGGACTTAAAACTCGTTTATATGTGATTAAAGGTCTGATTAGTGGTGAAAATTAGTGCTAAAATGGGTAATTAGGACTTGTGAGTTAGAGACCTTAAAATGGAAATTTGAGGGGTCATTTGGACTCCGATTTCAGTGTTCTTGGTATGTACAGACTCGTGGGAGGATGAGGATTCTTGTGGTATAAATTTTATCGAGTTCCGAGACGTGGGCCCGGAGGTCGGGTTTGACCAATTTCGGGATTTTTGGGTAAATTTGGTAAATTTTGAACGGGTTTCATTCCTTGGCATATTATAATGATATGAATCTGATTTTTGGTAGATTTGGAGCACTCGGAGGCCCATTCCAAAGGCAAAGGCATTGAGGGTTAGGTTTTTAGCCGGTTTTGAGGTAAGTAACGTTTCCAAACTTGATTCTGAGGATTCGAAATCCCGAGCTAAATGATTTATGATTATAAATGAGGTGACGCACATGCCAAGTGACGTGCGTGCAGGCGTGCACCGAGTATTTTTGGTCTGGCTTATCCTATGGCATTTGTCTAGTAGCTATTACTGGTCGATATCCGCACTTCTATTAATGTAGTAATTGTGAACCTGTTAGAAATCATGTTAAGTATAAATGCTAGGCTTCACGCTGAAAATGCTGAGACCCGAGTGATCATATATTACTGTCTCATTTTGCGATTATTTGATTTGATGTACTCAGTCCTGTTATAGAATATCACTTCATACCTCAATCTCAGTATTGTTAATTATATGCATACTTATCATTGTTTCGGGCTGATGGATGCATCTGTGATCCATGTGAGTGAGACTGGAGAATAATGACTGAGTAAGGCCGAGAGCCTGTTATTGAGACAATTATGATATTGGACTGCACACCACAGCGATACTTAAATCATGCCTTCATTGGATTTATATAGTGCTTGGGCCACTAGGGCCCCTCCGGAGTCTTTACACCCCTAGTGAGCGCATTGATGTTGAGCGATGGATTTTCCCTGGGCATGGATCGTGTCCGAAGATGATGTTATGTTAGGGATGGATCGTCCCTGGAGATGGATCTTGTCTGTGTGTTGTATTCCATAGATGGACCTTCTATGTGGGGCTCGATTGGCCTTTTTCCTCAGTACGGAGTGACTACGGTCACCGATGATTATGTACCTTCCAGGATGGACCTTCCCTGTGCCTGAGAGCCATACACGGTACTGAGTGGACTGTTGTGTGAGGGTTGTGAACATTATGTGCATATCCACACTGGTTTCATACATTTTCTTTAGGATGTCATGTAGAGTATACTAGCATACTTGACATATTTACTCATTCTGATAAACTGTTAGCATGTCTAATTTCTGTATACTGTCTATTGTAAATTATGAGGTTTAGTCCGTCACTACCTCTCAGCCCATAGTTTGGGTTCGTTACTTCTAAGTTGGTGTACTCACGTTACCCTTTGCACCTTGTGTGCAGATCCAGGTACACCGGGACCCGGTAGTTAATACTGAGCAGTTGTCAGAGTTTCATTGGAGTTTTCGAGGTAGCAGCTGGCGATCGCGACCTCGTCTTCTCTTTCTTATTCTACCTGTTGTTCTTTATTTTGAGAATATGTTGTCCATTTCTCATTTTCCTTGCTTTATGTTATAGTAGCTCATGACTGATTGACACTGGATCTGGGGTTGGAGGTTTTAAATTTTGTTTCAGATATTGTTTCAAAACTTCAGATTATTAGTATTATCAGTAATTTCGTTTAAAATTGTATTTTTACTGGAAATTACCTTTAGCTTAGATAAAATGGTCGATTTGCCTGGTTCTACGACAGGCGCAATCATGACTCCGAAGTCGGGTCGTGACAATTTGGTATCAGAGCTCTAGTTAAATAGATCTCACAGTCATGAGCAGGTTTAGTAGAGTCTTGCAGATCGGTACGGAGACGTCTGTATTTATCTTCGAGAGGCTACATAACCCTTAGGAAAAATCTCACATTATTGAATTCTGTCGTGCGACTCTGTTCAATTCTGGAACTAAAATTCTGTTGTTTTCACTCTCTCACAGATGGTGAGGACTCGTGCTACCGATCGTGGTGATCAGACACCAGCAAGACCAGCTGGAGGTCGAGGCCGTGGCAGAGGGAGGGGTGCAGACCGCTCAGCAGTCGGGGCAGTACCTGTGGACCCTCCCACTGCTCAGGATCAGGTCCCCGCAGTTGAGATCCCAGCGGGATAGGCTCAGGCACCAGTAATGCCATTATGATTCCAGATCTTCAGGAGACCCTAGCCCAGATTTTGACGGTGTGCACCAGCCTGGCATAGGTCGTCGCCATGTCTACTATTGCTGCTACTTCTCAGGCTGGGGGAGGCAATCAGACTCCAGCTGCCCGGACACCTGAGCAGGTTACCCAAGGGCTTCATACACTGGGGCAGCCCCAATTCAGTCGGTTGCCCCAGTACAGGATTATGTGGTCCCAGCTTTGGTAGATGATGAGCAGCGTAGGCTGGAGAGATTCAGCAGACTCCAGCCTCCAATTTTTAGAGGTACTGAGGGTTAGGACGCCCAGGGCTTTTTGGACAAGTGTCAGAGGATCCTTCGCACAACAAGAATACTGGAGGCTAGTGGGGTCCCATTTACTACCTTCCAGTTCGCAGGAGCTGCACTTGCTTGGTGGGAGGCCTATGAGAGGCATAGACCTGCTGATGCAGCGCCCCTTACCTAGCGTCAGTTCTCTATTCTATTCCTGGAGAAGTATATACCGCAGTCCCGCAAGGAGGAGCTGCGCAGGGAGTTCGAGCAGTTGCACTAGGAGGACATGACCGTGACGCAGTATGAGATGAGGTTCTCCGAGTTGGACTATCATGCTATTTGGCTAGTTCCCACGGAATAGGGATAGGATCAGGAGGTTCGTTTATGGCCTCACTTATCAGCTACGGATTTTTCTTACTAGGGAGAGGGTATATGGTGCTTTTTTTGAGGAGGTGGTTGAAATTGTCAGAGAGATTGAGTCGGTTCGCCTCCAGGAGAGAATAGAGAGGGAGGCCAAGAGGTCTCGAGGATCTGGGAGTTTTGGTAGAGTTCCTTCAGGGGGGGGCAGCCTCAGCCCGGCAGAGGCTGTCCATTAAGGGAGGCTCAGCCAGGTCGCTCAGGTTATCGTGGTGGATTAGTTGGTCATGATCCTCACAGCTCGCATCAGGTGCACCCATATTTCAGTGCCCTTCCAGCTCAGAGTTCATCTTGGACACCATCGGTTCAGATTTCATCTATGCCTGGTTCTTTTAGTGGTTATCCTGGTTCTAAGGATTCCCTTCAGTCCCCAGTGCCATTCTCCAAGAGAGGTTGCTTTGAGTGTGGAGATGTGGGCCATATCAAGAGGTTTTGTCCCCGTCTTGTGAGAGGTACTTATCAGCAGAGGAGTCAGCCCGCAGCTTTAGACCAAGTAGCTGCACCGCCTGCCCAGACAGCTAGAGGTAGGGGTCAGGAAGGTAGGGATCGCCCTAGAGGGGGAGGTCGACCCAGTGATGATCAGGCCTGATTTTATGCACTTTCAGCCAGACTGGATATGATGGCTTCTGATGTCGTGATCCCAGGTATTGTTTCAGTCTGTCACGAGAAGCTTCAGTTTTTATTTGATTCCAGTTTTTCATATTCACATGTTCATCATATTTTAGCCCATTCTCTAGATACGCCCCGTGAATCTTTTGTTAAATCTGTTCATGTGCTCGCCAATGTGGGTGATATTGTTGTTACGGACCGCGTGTATCAATCGTGTCTGTTACCTATTGGGGGTCTGGAGACCCGAATGGATGTGCCATTTCTGAGTATGGTCGGTTTCGACATAGTTTGATCAGATAGATGATGACACTTCTAGGTATGACTTGATGTAGGAGTTTTGCACCGAATCGAATTGCTTGACTCCGTAGGGCTATTGTGAGGGAGTCTGTGCTCCGGGACGAAATAAGGGTTACCCGTCCCTGCTTCGGGAGTGGAGATTCATTGGTTTTAGGCACACATGGTGTGTTTCTATTGTGGTCTTCTAGAGGAGTTGATTAAGGTAAAGTAGTTGTGTACCATAGAGTTTGGATGTATGGGTTGTGTTGTTTCAGATTCGTGTGATTTGGTTATGCGGTGTGTGAGGAATTCTTAGAATTTCATTGTGGTGCTACCCGTTAATAATGAGAGACGGTTCTCTTGTTTGGTGTCATTTATCTGGTTGGGTACAACATGTTCAGACATATACAGTGTGTGGAGGCGTGATTCTAGTCTTTTAGATAAGTTCTGACGTGGAATTTGGGTTCTAAGGCGTAGGGATTAGGTTGGATATAGTGGCATCCGAATGTGTTGTGTTATTAGATCGATGCGGGGTAGGGTGACATGGGGTCACCCTGGGTATGTTCATGGTAAGGTTATTCGGCAGTTTGATGGATTTTGGAACAACTCTTGGCACGTTCAAGGACGAACGTTTGTTTAAAAGGGGGAGAATGTAACGACCCGGATGGTCGTTCCGGGAGCTTAGCCCGTTTCCCTCATTTAGGCTTCATTTCTTATGTGGTTCATCTCTTTTTCATGGCATTGGGTTGGTTGACTCAGGTTCGGAGTGGTCATGGTGAGAATGAGACACTTAGTCTCTTAAGTTGGCCTTATAGTTAGAAAAGTCAACCGAAAGTCGACTATTGGGTAAACGACCTCGGAATGTGGATTGTATAGCTCAGATAGCTTTGTTAGGTGATTTGGAACATAGGAGTGTGTTCGGAATGAAGTTTTGATGTCCGGTGTAGGATTAGGCTTGAATTGGAAAAAGTTAGTTTTTAGCGATTTTCGATCGGCAAGGGAAGATAGGCTATCGGGGTCGGAATGGAATTCCAGAAGTTGGAGCAGGTTTGTAATGTCATTTTGCATATGTGTGCAAATTTTCAGGTCAATCGGATGTGTTTTGGATGGTTCGGCATCCTTGGTGAAATTTAGAAGTTTCAAAGTTCATAGGCTTGAATTTGAGGTGATTTTAGTGTTTTTGCATTGTTTTTGGTACTTCTAAGGCTCGACTAAGTTTGAATGAGGTTATGGGAATTGTTGGTATATTTGGTTGGGGTCCCGAGGGGCTTGGGTTGATTTTGTATAGCCTTCGGGAGTTTGAAGTTGGAGAAATGCAACAGAAATTTCTGTCCTTCTGGTGCGGCCGCACGTGCGGAAGGGAAGCCGCAGGTAATATGGCCGCAGGTGCGGACAAGGGGCACAGGTGCGGAACTCGGTCAGGCTAAAGAAGATCGCAGGTGCAAGACTTGGACCGCACCTACGGAGTCGCAGGCGCGGAGGATTTGTCGCAGGTGTGGAGGATTTGTCGCAGGTGTGGAAATGGCCCTTTAAGTGAATTCTCGCAGGTGCGCACCTGGGACCGCAGGTGCGCACCTGGGACCGCAGGTGCGGGTCCGCAGGTGCGAGAAAAGGACCGCAGGTGCGGTCATCGCTGGGCAGAACATATAAAATGGGCCCTTAGTGAATTTTGGTCATTCTTTCACCATTCTTATTCGGGTTTGAAGCTTTTGAAAGGTTTTTGAAGAGGGAAATCGATAGTTCTTCATTGAGGTAGGGATTTTGGACTTAAAACTCGTTTATATGTGATTAAAGGTCTGATTAGTGGTGAAAATTGGGGAAAATCAGTGCGAAAATGGGTAATTAGGGCTTGTGAGTTAGAGACCTTAAAATGGGAATTTGAGGGGTCATTTGGACTCTGATTTCAGTGTTCTTGGTATGTACAGACTCGTGGGAGGATGAGGATTCTTGTGATGTAAATTTTATCGAGTTCTGATACGTGGGCCCGAGGGTCGGGTTTGGCCAATTTCGCGATTTTTGGGTAAATTTAGTAAATTTCGAATGGGTTTCATTCCTTGGTATATTATTATGATATGAATCTGATTTTTGGTATATTTGGAGCACTCGGAGGTCCAGTCTAAAGGCAAAGGCATTGAGGGCTAGGTTTTTAGCCGGTTTTGAGGTAAGTAACGTTTCCAAACTTGGTTCTAAGGGTTCGAAACCCCGAGCTAAATGATTTATGACTACAATTGAGGTGACGCACATCCCAAGTGATGGGCGTGCGGGCATGCACCGAGTATTTGTGGCCTGGCTTATCCCATGGCATTTGTCTAGTATCTATTACTTATCCATATCCGCACTTCTATTAATGTAGTAATTGTGAACCTGTTAGAAATCATGTTAAGTATAATGCTAGGCTTCACGCCGAAAATGCTGATACCCGAGTGGTCGTATATTACTGTCTCATTTTGTGACTATTTGATTTCATATACTCAGTCTTGTTATAGCATATCACTTCATACCTCAGTCTCAGTATTGTTAATTATATGCATGCTTATCATTGTTTCAGGTTGATGGATGCATCCGCGATCCACGTGAGTTAGACTGGAGAGTAATGAATGAGTAAGGCCGAGAGCCTGTTATTGAGACAGTTATGAGATCGGACTGCACACTGCAGCGATACTTAAATCATGCCTTCATTGGCTTGATATAGCGATTGGGCCACTAGGGCCGCTCCGGAGTCTTTACACTCCCAGTGAGCGCATTGATGTTGAAGGATGGATTTTCTCTGGGCATGGATCGTGTCCGAAGATGATATTATGTGAGGGATGGATCGTCCTTAGACATGGATCTCGTCTGAGTGTTGTATTCCGGAGATGGACCTTCTCTGTGGGGCTGGATTGGCCTTTTTCCTCAGTACGGAGTGACTACGATCACCGATGATTATGTACCTTCCGGGATGGACCTTCCCTGGGCCTGAGAGCCATATACGGTACTGAGTGAACTGTTGTGTGAGGGTTGTGACCATTATGTGCATATCCACACTGGTTTCATACATTTTCTTTAGGATGGCATATAGAGTATACTGGCATACTTGACATATTTACTCATTCTGATAAACTGTTAGCATGTCTAATTTCTATATACTGCCTATTGTAAATTCTGAGGTTTAGTCCATCACTACCTCTCAGCCCATAGTTTGGGTTCGTTACTTCTGAGTTGGTGTACTCACGTTACCCCTTGCACCTTGTGTGCAGATCCAGGTACGCTGGGACCCGGTAGTGGATACTGAGCAGTTGTCAGAGTTTCATTGGAGTTGTCGAGGTAGCAGCTGGTGATCGTGACCTCGTGTTCTCTTTCTTATTCTGCATGTTGTTCTTTATTTTGAGACTATGTTGTCCATTTCTCATTTTCCTTGTTTTATGTTATAGTAGCTCATGACTGAGTGACACCAGATCCGGGGTTTGAGGTTTTAAATTTTGTTTCAAAACTTCAGATTATTAGTATTATCAGTAATTTCGTTTAAAATTGTATATTTAATGGACATTGAATTTAGCTTAGATAAAATGGTCGGCATGCCTGGTTCTACGACATGCGCCATCACGACTCCGAAATCGGGTCGTGACAAATTAAGTTCGTCAAAACCCTGCTGCACTACCAAAAATGCAAGATTTATTTCATCAACAAATCCGACTAACAGTGCAAATGCAACCATAAAGAACATCTTCATCTTCATCTGCATCACTTTCACTTCCATCTCACTTACTTTATTCACTTCAAAATCATTTATATCCTCCAAAACATATACTTTTTCCATCAATTTATTCTTTCAAGATTGCACGTATCCAACAACATACTCTGCGTCATGATTTTGACATTGGCAGCATCTAATTTAGACTTGAAATCGTTGATTACTACCAACACTTTGTCTTGAAGGGCTTCGTCTTGCCATTTCCAATATCCACATGACTTGTTCTTACAAATGCAATCCATAATTATGTTAAAGAGCAGAAAAAAATAATACTTTAAATGCATCGAAGAGTAATGAACCACAAGCAAAATTCAGACTTACTTTAGGTTTAGCACACTTGTAGAATCTTCTTATGGGGTTGTTTGTAGTCGTCGAAGTGAAGTTGTTCGCAATCTGCCAACAATAGCACCCCCTTATCGATGTAACACTAGAACTAGACATTGAACCAAGACTATCAGATAGACGAAGTATAACAAAGAAATAGATTGAGAAGTTACAGCATTTCAGTTGTAGAAGAGAGGGAGGCACAAAGGGCTTTTATTGTTGGAACCAAAAATGAGCGAACAAATTAGGGTTCACGCATTAATAAGGGTGAAGGGTCTAGTATTTTAGGGTTGGGTAATGGGTTTGGGTCGTATCTATATTAAAACTAACGGATGAGTTTGGTGTTGCAATGTGGCCCATCTGTGAAAATAAGGTTATTTGTGTTTAATAGTAAGACGGCAGGGGATTTAATGCTCTAATAGTATAACGGAGGGCTTATTTAAACAATAGAAAGGTGTATATGCTATAGTTCTCAAAAGTAGGGGGTTCACATAATAAAGTACTACAAAATACTTTAGTTCTAATAAAGTACTAAAGAACACAAAAACTCATCCTATTTTTGAAAATGTTAACCAAAAAAAGCCACAAAAGGGGGGTGGGG
>MDKJ01080187.1:0-17455 GCA_005239525.1 Nicotiana knightiana | reverse complement strand
GTAGGGTGTTGGGGGGGGGGGTGCTGCGAGACTGAAGTGATATTCCAACGGTCGACTCTGCTCTCTCTACTATCTATAAGAAATGTATCTTTATTAAATCTTCCTCTTCTCAATCTTTTTCAAGATTCATTTGAATAGGCCCTTGGTTTTCGTCAAGACAAAAAAAAAAGAAAAGAAAAAGTCAGACCAGAAAAACAAAAATGGTGATGTCGAAGGTCAAATATGAGGAGTTACGCCAACAGCGATTGGAAGAAAACAAGAAAAGAATGGAGGAACTCAATCTCCCTCTGCTTACTCAAGCTCTCAAAATTTCCTCTTCTCCTGTACGGTTTTCTTCTCTCTTTTGCTGTCTTCCCTTTTCGCTGTATTTTCCCAAATCACTAACCCACTTTTCTCTTTTTTTTTTTGGAATTAATAGATGAAGAAGGTGAAACCTAGGATTATCAGAACAGAGCTTGTTTCAGTTCGAAGATCACCTCGTGTTGCTAACAAACCTGCTCCTGAATTCAAAGAAGTACATACTACTCCTTATTTTCTTTTTGGGCCCGAACCCGAATTGATTCACTCTATGTTTATCTTTTAAATCATTTTAACAACATTATATTGTCTGTCTACCCATTTTTGGAGTACATGTGATTTATTATGAAAGGGTGATGATACCTAGAAGGTATACACAACTTTTTCTTTTTACCATTGGTGCATGTTAAATTTGTCGAGGGTTTGTTGAAAATAGACTCTCTATCTTCTTGTAATGCGTTCAACGTTTGTCTGTTTAGGATGTCCACTCCAAGGAAGAGGGATTCGTCGAATATGGTGTATGCTACGGACGAAGAAAGGGCTGCTTCCATAGAGAAAGCAGAGAAACTTGAAGCAAATCTTGGACCTAACTATCCAATCTTAGTCAGATCAATGCTTCCCTCCCATGTTTCTGGAGGTTTTTGGCTGGTCAGTTTTATCTCTCTGGTTGAGGCTGCATTCATTTATTCATATTCAACTTGACACGTGGGAAGAGCTTACTCTACTAGTGGCTCGGCTTGGTCTCGCTCCCTTCCCGCACTATTCCTCCCCACTAAAAAGAGCGATTGAGAATCTCGAGAACCTTTCCGAACGTCTGTCTTCGCGGGGCGATTGGAAAAGTAAGTCATCAATCAGTGTTTACTAAATGGTGTTTTGGCCTGATTGTGTTAATATTTTTCACGCATAGAACTTAAATTTTGTCACCGTTAGACCCTGTAGGCAAATAAGGTGGAAAAAAATGCTGCACCAAACTTTATAGGATGATCCAATATTCAGCGCGCCGAGCTTTTTATTCTATTCGAAATAAGGTGGAAAAAATACAAAGGATTCATATAGCCAACCCAATTAGTTTTGGGATTGCGGTGTAGTTGACAGAATGATTCATAGAAGTGTTTGTCTTTGCCCAAATTTTTAATAGATTATATAGTCCTCTTTAGAAATAGATCAGTTTACATTTCCAAAGAGTGTAAACTTATGGGCCAAAAGTTTACACTTACCTCAGAATCAGAAAGTATTATATCAAAACGACAATGAAATATGTTTTACACTTGTCTACTGGACTTGAAAATTCTGAAACTTGCTCCTTATTTTTAGGAAGTTGTCATTTGTCTAAGTCAATAATGAACTTCTGCAATTGGTTTGTTTTATCTAATGGACAGATTTATTAACGTGAAGTATGACTTTTCATCTCATTCATAATTTTTAAAGTTACAACTTGCAAATGTTGACATGTCCGCAGACAACTGTAACTACAGCTAGCTGCTTGTGGATTATATAGAAATATAGCTGAGACAAAGTGCAAGAATAAATATAGAAATAAATGCCACTTTAGCACATTAACTGTAGATGTTTCTGTAGGCGAAAGACTAATCGAACCGTCTAGTAGCTAGTTCTCTCCGAACTTTAAATATAGCTCACAGTGCGACTGCTTTGTTGCCTATGGCGCTAAACAAAATTTGATTTCTAGAGGTTTTTCAGGGCGTCGCGTGCGATGCCAAGGCACAAACAACAAGTGATATCCAATACAATGTCGCAAATAGAGGTTTTTCGGGGTGTTGCGTGCGATGTCGTGGCCATGGCACGACTCAAGACATGGCAGGGCGTGGCCATGACAAGACTCAGGACATGGCAGGTGTGGCCATGACATGGCGCAGGACATGGCCGCAGGACATGGCAGGGCGTGGCTATCTCACGGCTCAGGATGTGGCCATACAACTTAGGACATGGCAGGGCGTGGCCATGGCATGACTCGTGTCACGAAGGGCATGGCAGGGCGTAGCCATGGCACGACTCAGGACATGACAGCGTGGCCGTGTCACGGCGCAGGACATGTCAGGACGACTCAGGACATGGCACTCGGCCATGACATGCCTTAACATGTCAAGACACGGCAAGACGTGGCCGTGGCACAACACAGGACATGTTAGGACGACTCAGGACATGACGACTCAGAAAATGTCAGGACGGCTCAGGATATGGCAGGGCGTGGCCATGGCACGACTCAGGACATGTCAGGACACCGTGGCCGTGACACAACGCATGACATGTCAGGACGGCTTAGGCAGGGCGTGGCCGTGGCACGACTCAGGACATGGCAGGGTGTGGCCATGGCACGACTCAGGACATGTCAGGACACGGCAAGACGTGGCCGTGGCACGACGCATGACATGTCAGGACATGGGCAGGGCATGCAAGGCGTGGCCATGGCAGGACATGTCAGTACACGGCAGGGCGTGGCCGTGGGCCGTGGCACGGCGCAGGACATGTCACGACAGGGCATGGCCGTGGCGCAGGGCATGGCAGGACATGGTTGAGCATGGCCATGGACATGTCTAGACATGGCAGGGCGTGGTCATAGCACGACTCAGAACACTCAGGACATGTCAGGACACGGCAAGACGTGGCCGTGGCATGGCGCCACATGTCAGGGCGTGGCACGACTCAAGACCTGCCGTGGCCGAGGGTCATGGCACAGCGCAGGACCGTGGCATGGCGCGGCATGACAAGGCCCCATGGCAGGTCACGACATGTCAGGGCGTGGCCTCACAACTATCTCACGGCTCAGGATGTGGCCATACAACTTAGGACATGGCAGGGCGTGGCCATGGCATGACTCAGGACGTGTCAGGACATGGCAGCGTGGCCGTGGCACGGCGCAGGGCATGCCAGGGAGTGCATGCCTTAGGATGCCTTAGGACATGTCAAGACGTGGCCGTGGCACTTCACACGACATGTCAGAATGACTCAGGGCATGACGGCTCAGGAAATGTCAGGACGACTCAGGACATGGCAGGGCGTGGCCATGATGGCTCAGGACATGTCAGGACACGGCAGGGCGTGGCCGTGGCACGACGCAGGACATGGGGCATGGCAAGGCACGACTCAAGACATGGCAGGACATGTCTACACGGCAGGGCGTCGCCGTGGGCTGTGGCACGACAGGGCGCCATCTACTCAGTACATGTCAGGACATGGCCGTGGCACGGTGTGGCAAGACTCAGGACATGGCAGGGCGTGGCCGAGGGTCGTGGCACAGCGTGTGTCAGGCGGCCTCACGGCTCAGGTTGTGGTGGCCATACAACGGACATGGCAGGGCATGGCAGGGAGTGACCATGACATGTCAGGACTACACATGTCAGGACGACTCAGGACATGGCAGGGCGTGGCCATGGCACGACTCAAGACATGGCAGGACATGGTGGGGCGTGGCCCATGGCACGACTCAGACATGTCAGGACACGGCAAGGCTCGGGTGTGGCCGTGGCACGACTCAGGACATGGTCAGCATGGCCATGGACATGTTTGGACATGGCAGGGCGTGGCCATGGCACAACTCAGGACATGTCAGGACACGACAAGACGTGGCCGTGGCACGGCGCAGGACATGTCAGGGCATGGCAAGGTGCATGGCACGACTCAAGACATGGCAGGACATGTCACGACAGGGCATGGCACAACGCAGGACATGTCACGACAGGGCATGACAGGACATGCTCCATGGCCAAGGCTCGGGCGTGGCCGTGGCACGACTCAGGACATGGTTGAGCATGGCCATGGACATGGCAGGGTGTGGCCATGGCACGACTCAGGACATGTCAGGACACGGCAAGACGTGGCAAGACGTGGCCGTGGCACGACGCAGGACATGGCAGGGCAAGGCGTGGCCATGGCACTCAGGACATGGTAGGAATGTCACACAGCAAGGCGTGGCCGTGGGTCGTGGCACAGCGCAGGACATGTCATGACAGGGCGTGGGCGTGGCACGACGCAAGACAAGTCAGGACATGGCCATGGGTGGCTCAGGATGTCTTAGGACATGGCAGGGCGTGGCCATGGCACGACTCAGGACAACTCAGGACATGAGAGGGTGTGGCCATGGCACGGCTCAGGACATGTTAGGACACAGCAAGACCGTGGCACGGCGCAGGACATGTCAGGACATGGCAAGGCGTGGCCATGACACGACTCAAGACATGGCAGGACATGTCAGTACACGGCTGGGGGCGTGTACACGGCTGGGGGCGTGGCACGGCGCAAGACATGTCACGACAGGGCATGGCCGTGGCATGACGCAGGGCATGGCCCATACATGTCTAGACATGGCAGGGCGTGGCCGTGGCACGGCGCAAGACATGGCAGGAATGTCAGGAATGTCAGGGCGTGGCCGAGGGTTGTGGTGTAGGAACTGTCATGACAGGGCATGGCGCAGGGCAGCAAGGCATGACTCAGGACGTGTCAGGCCGTGGCACGACACAGGACATGTCAGGACGACTCAGGACGACTCAGGACATGACGGCTCAGACATGGCAGAGCGTGGCCATGGCACGACTCACAAGACATGGCACATGGCGGGGCGGGGACCATGGCACGGCTCAGGACATGTCAGGACACGGCAGGGCGCGACACAACGCATGACATGTCAGGACGGCTTAGGACATGGCCGTGGCACGACTCAGGACATGTCAGGACACGGCAAGACGTGGCCGGCACGGAGCAGGACATGTCACGACAGGGCATGGCCGTGGCATGGCAGGACATGGTTGAGCATGGCCATAGACATGTCTACATGGCAGGGCGTGGCCATGGCACGACTCATGACATGTCAGGACATGTCATGTCAGGACATGTCAGTACACGGCAGGGCGTGGCTGTGGGCCGTGGCACGATGCAGGACATGTCACAACAGCGCATAGCCGTGGCATGGTTGAGCATGGCCAACATGGCAGGGCGTGGCCATGGCACGACTCAGGACATGGCAGGAATGTCAGGACACGGCAGGGCGTGGCCGACGGTCGTGGCACAGTGCAGGACATGTAATGATAGGGCATGGCCGTGGCATGTCGCAGGGCATGGCTTGGCGTGGCCATGGAATGGCTCGACTCAGGACATGACAGGGCGTGGCCATGGCACGACTCATGACATGTCAGGACACGGCAAGACGTGGCCGTGGCACGACATGGCAGGGGGGCCCTTGCCATGGCACGACTCAGGACATGGCAGGAATGTCAGGACACGCCAAGGCGTGGCCGTGGGTCGTGGCACAGCGCAGGGACATGTCATGACAGGGCATGGCTCTGGGCATGGCATGGCGTGGCCATGGAATGGCACGACTCAGGACACGACAGGGCGTGGCCGTGGCATGGCGCAGGACATGGCAGGGTGTGGCCATGGCTCGACTCAGGACATGGCAGAACATAGCAGAGCGTGGGCGTGGCACGACGCAGGACATGTCAGGACATGGCAGGGCGTGGCCATGGCACGGCTCAGGACGTCTCAGGATATGGCAGGGCGTGGTCGTGGCATGACTAAGGACATGGCAGGGCGTGGCCATGGCACAGCTCAGGACGTGTCATGACATGGCAGAGCGGCCTTGGCACGACTCAAGACATGCAGTGGCCATGGCACGACTCAAGACATGCAGTGGCCATGGCACGATTCAGGACATGGCACGGCGTGGCCATGGCAGGACATGTGAGGACATGGTAGGGTGTGGCCAAGGCACGACTCAGGAAATGTCAGGACAACTCAGGACATGGCAGGGCATGGCAGTACACGGCAGGGCGTGGCCGTGGGCCAGCACGACGCAGGCATGGCCGTGGCATGGCGCAGGGCATGGCAGGACATGTCTAGACACGGCACGACTCAGGACATGTCAGGACACGGCAAGACGTGGCCATGGCACGGCGCATATGTTAGGACATGGCGGGGCATGGCAAGGCGTGGCATGGCACGACTCAGTACATTGCAAGGCGTGGTCGAGGGTCGTGGCACAGCGTAGGACATGTCATGACAGGCATGGCGCAGGGCATGGCAATGGCAGGTCACGACATGTCAGGGCGTGGCCTCACGGCTATCTCACGGCTCAGGTTGTGGTGGCCATACAACTTACGAGCAGGGCATCAGGACGTGTCAGGACATGGCAGGGCCTAGCCATGGCACGACTCAGGACATGACAGCATGGCCGTGGCACGACACAGGACATGTTAGGGCGTGGCCATGGCACGACTCAGGATATGGCAGGGCGTGGTCGAGGGTCATGGAACAACGTAGGACATGTCATGATAGGGCATGTCACAGGGCATGGCAAGGCATGGCCATGGCAGGTCACGACATGTCAGGCGTGGCCTCACGACTATCTCACGGCTCAGGTTATGGTGGCCATACAACTTAGGACATGCTGGCATGGCCATGTCATGACTCAGGACGTGTCAGGACATGGCAGGGGGCATGGCACAACTCAGGACATGACAGCGTGGCCGTGGTGGCCGTGGCACAACGCATGATGTCAGGACGGCTTAGGACATGGCCGGGCGTGGCCGTGGCACGACTCAGGACATGGATGAGCATGGCCACGACTCAGGACATGTCAGGACACGGCAAGACGTGGCTGTGGCACGACGCAGGACATGTCAGGACATGGCAGGGCCATGTTAGTACACGATAAGGCGTGGCCGTGGGCCGTGGCATGGCGCAGGACATGTCACGAGCATGGCGAGGGGCATGTCAGGACATGGTTGAGCATGTCCATGGACACGACTCAGGACATGGCAGGAATGTCAGGACATGGCAGGGCGTGGTCGTGGCATGATTCAGGACATGGCAGGGCGTGGCCATGGCACGTCCGTGCCATGACATGGCAGAGCGTGGCCTTGGCACGACTCAAGACATGCAGTGGCCAAGGCACGACTCAAGAAATGTTAGGACAACTCAGGACATGACAGGGTGTGACCATGGCACGGCTCAGGACATGTCAGGACACAGCAAGACATGGCCGTGGCACGGCGCAGGACATGTCAGGACATGGCAAGGCGTGGCCATGGCACGACTCAAGACATGGCAGGACATGGCGGGGCGGGGCCCATGGCACGGCTCAGGACATGTCAGGACACAGCAAGACATGGCCGTGGCACGGCGCAGGACATGTCAGGACATGGCAAGGCGTGGCCATGGCACGACTCAAGACATGGCAGGACATGGCGGGGCGGGGCCCATGGCACGGCTCAGGACATGTCAGGACACAGCAAGACATGGCCGTGGCACGGCGCAGGACATGTCAGGACATGGCAAGGCGTGGCCATGGCACGACTCAAGACATGGCAGGACATGGCGGGGCGGGGCCCATGGCACGGCTCAGGACATGTCAGGACACAGCAAGACATGGCCGTGGCACGGCGCAGGACATGTCAGGACATGGCAAGGCGTGGCCATGGCACGACTCAAGACATGGCAGGACATGGCGGGGCGGGGCCCATGGCACGGCTCAGGACATGTCAGGACACAGCAAGACATGGCCGTGGCACGGCGCAGGACATGTCAGGACATGGCAAGGCGTGGCCATGGCACGACTCAAGACATGGCAGGACATGGCGGGGCGGGGCCCATGGCACGGCTCAGGACATGTCAGGACACAGCAAGACATGGCCGTGGCACGGCGCAGGACATGTCAGGACATGGCAAGGCGTGGCCATGGCACGACTCAAGACATGGCAGGACATGGCGGGGCGGGGCCCATGGCACGGCTCAGGACATGTCAGGACACAGCAAGACATGGCCGTGGCACGGCGCAGGACATGTCAGGACATGGCAAGGCGTGGCCATGGCACGACTCAAGACATGGCAGGACATGGCGGGGCGGGGCCCATGGCACGGCTCAGGACATGTCAGGACACAGCAAGACATGGCCGTGGCACGGCGCAGGACATGTCAGGACATGGCAAGGCGTGGCCATGGCACGACTCAAGACATGGCAGGACATGGCGGGGCGGGGCCCATGGCACGGCTCAGGACATGTCAGGACACAGCAAGACATGGCCGTGGCACGGCGCAGGACATGTCAGGACATGGCAAGGCGTGGCCATGGCACGACTCAAGACATGGCAGGACATGTCAGTACACGGCTGGGGGCGTGGCACGGCGCAAGACATGTCACGACAGGGCATGGCCATGATGTCTAGACATGGCAGGGCGTGGCCATGGCACGACTCAAGACATGGCAGGACATGTCAGTACACGGCTGGGGGCGTGGCACGGCGCAAGACATGTCACGACAGGGCATGGCCATGATGTCTAGACATGGCAGGGCGTGGCCATGGCATGACTAAGGACATGTCAGGACACGGCAAGACGTGGCCGTGGCACGGCGCAGGACATGGCAGGGCAGGCGTGGCCATGGCACGACTCAGGACATGGCAGGAATGTTAGGACACAGCAGAGCGTGGCCGAGGGTTGTGGCACAGTGTAGGAACTGTCATGACAGGGCATGGCGCAGGGCAGCAAGGCATGGCCATGGCAGGTCACGACATGTCAGGGCGTGGCCTCACGGCTATCTCACGGCTCAGGTTGTGGTGGCCATACAACTTAGGACATGGCAGGGCATGGCCATGGCATGACTCAGGACGTGTCAGGACATGGCAAGGCGTAGCCATGGCACGACATGACAGCGTGGCCGTGGCACGACACAGGACATGTCAGGATGACTCAGGACATGGCAGGGAGTGACCATGAAATGTCAAGACTACACAGGACATGTCAGGACGACTCAGGACATGACGGCTCAGACATGGCAGAGCGTGGCCATGGCACGACTCAAGACATGGCAGGACATGGCGGGGCGGGGCCCATGGCACGGCTCAGGACATGTCAAGACACGGCAGGGCGTGGCCGTGGCACAACGCATGACATGTCAGGACGGCTTAGGACATGGCCGTGGCACGACTCAGGACATGGTTGAGCACGACTCAGGACATGTCAGGACACGGCAAGACGTGGCCGGCACGGCGCAGGACATGTCATGACATGGCAGGGCATGTCAGTACACGGCAGGGCGTGGCCGTGGGTCGTGGCACAGCGCAGGACATGTCACGACAGGGCATGGCCGTGGCATGGCAGGACATGGCAGGGCGTGGCCATGGCACGACTCATGACATGTCAGGACATGTCAGTACACGGTAGGGCATGGCCGTGGGCCGTGGCACGATGCAGGACATGTCACAACAGGGCATAGCCGTGGCATGGTTGAGCATGGCCATGGACATGTCTAGACATGGCAGGGCGTGGCCATGGCACGACTCAGGACATGTCAGGACACGACAAGACGTGGTCGTGGCACGGCGCAGGACATGTCAGGACATGGCAGGGCATGGCAAGGCGTGGCCATGGCACGACTCAGGACATGTCAGGACATGGCAGGGCATGGCAAGGCGTGGCCATGGCACGACTCAGGACATGGCAGGAATGTCAGGACACGGCAGGGCGTGGCCGACGGTCGTGGCACATCGCAGGACATGTAATGACAGGGCATGGCCGTGGCATGGCGTGGCCATGGAATGGCTCGACTCAGGACATGACATGTCAGGACACGGCAAGATGTGGCCGTGGCACGACGCACGACATGGCAGGGCATGGCAAGGCGTGGCCATGGCACGACTCAGGACATGGCAGGAATGTCAGGACACGGCAAGGCGTGGCCGTGGGTCGTGGCACAGCGCAGGACATGTCATGACAGGGCATGGCGCTGGGCATTCCATGGTGGCATGGCGTGGCCATGGAATGGCACGACTCAGGACACGACAGGGCGTGGCCGTGGCATGGCGCAGGACATGGCAGGATGTGGCCATGGCATGACTCAGGACATGGCAGAACATAGCAGAGCGTGGGCGTGGCACGAGGCAGGACATGTCAGGACATGGCAGGGCGTGGCCATGGCACGGCTCAGGACGTCTCAGGATATGGCAGGGCGTGGTCGGCATGACTAAGGACATGGCACAGCTCAGGACGTGTCATGACATGGCAGAGCGTGGCCTTGGCACGACTCAAGACATGCAGTGGCCATGGCACGATTCAGGACATGGCACGGCGTGGCCATGGCAGGACATGTGAGGACATGGTAGGGTGTGGCCAAGGCACGACTCTGGAAATGTCAGGACAACTCAGGACATGACAGTGTGTGGCCATGGCACGGCTCAGGACATGTCAGGACACAGCAAGACGTGGCCGTGGCACGGCGCAGGACATGTCAGGACATGGCAGGGCATGGCAAGGCGCGGCCATGGCACAACTCAAGACATGGCAGGACATGTCAGTACACGGCAGGGCGTGGCCGTGGGCCAGCACGACGCAGGCATGGCCGTGGCATGGCGCAGGACATGTCAGGACACGGCAAGACGTGGCCATGGCACGACGCAGGATATGTAAGGACATGGCAGGGCATGGCAAGGTGTGGCCATGGCACGACTCAGGACATGACAGGGCGTGGTCGAGGGTCGTGGCACAGCGTAGGACATGTCATGACAGGCATGGCGCAGGGCATGGCAATGGCAGGTCACGACATGTCAGGGCGTGGCCTCACGGCTATCTCACGGCTCAGGTTGTGGTGGCCATACAACTTACGACATAGCAGGGCATCAGGACGTGTCAGGACATGGCAGGGGGCATGGCAGGGCCTAGCCATGGCACGACTCAGGACATGACAGCGTGGCCGTGGCACGACACAGGACATGTCAGGACATCGACTCAGGACATGGCAGGGAGTGACCATGACATGTCAGGACTACCACAGGACATGTCAGGGCGTGGCCATGGCACGACTCAGGATATGGCAGGGCGTGGTCGAGGGTCATGGAACAGCGTAGGACATGTCATGATAGGGCATGGCAGGACATGGTTGAGCATGGCCATGGACATGTCTAGACATGGCACGACTCAGGACATGTCAGGACACGGCAAGACGTGGCCATGGCACGGCGCAGGATATGTAAGGACATGGCAGGGCATGGCAAGGTGTGGCCATGGCACGACTCAGGACATGACAGGGCGTGGTCGAGGGTCGTGGCACAGCGTAGGACATGTCATGACAGGCATGGCGCAGGGCATGGCAATGGCAGGTCACGACATGTCAGGGCGTGGCCTCACGGCTATCTCACGGCTCAGGTTGTGGTGGCCATACAACTTACGACATAGCAGGGCATCAGGACGTGTCAGGACATGGCAGGGGGCATGGCAGGGCCTAGCCATGGCACGACTCAGGACATGACAGCGTGGCCGTGGCACGACACAGGACATGTCAGGACATCGACTCAGGACATGGCAGGGAGTGACCATGACATGTCAGGACTACCACAGGACATGTCAGGGCGTGGCCATGGCACGACTCAGGATATGGCAGGGCGTGGTCGAGGGTCATGGAACAGCGTAGGACATGTCATGATAGGGCATGGCGCAGGGCGTGGCAAGGCATGGCCATGGCAGGTCACGACATGTCAGGGCGTGGCCTCACGACTATCTCACGGCTCAGGTTATGGTGGCCATACAACTTAGGACATGGCAGGGCATGGCCATGTCATGACTCAGGACGTGTCAGGACATGGCAGGGGGCATGGCACGACTCAGGACATGACAGCGTGGCCGTGGCACAACGCATGATGTCAGGACGGCTTAGGACATGGCCGGGCGTGGCCGTGGCACGACTCAGGACATGGTTGAGCATGGCCACGACTCAGGACATGTCAGGACACGGCATGTCTTGCTCGTGACATGGCGAGGGGCATGTCAGGACATGGTTGAGCATGGCGATGGACATGTCTAGACATGGCCATGGCACGACTCAGGACATGTTACGACACGGCAAGACGTGGCCGTGGCACGACGCAGGACATGGCAGGGCATGGCAAGGCATGTCCATGGCACGACTCAGGACATGGCAGGAATGTCAGGACACGGCAAAGCGTGGCCGTGGGTCGTGGCACAGCGCAGGACATGACATGGCATGGTCGTGGCATGGCGCAGGGCATGGCAAGGCGTGGCAAGGCGTGGCCATGGAATGGCACGACTCAGGACACGACAAGGCGTGGCCGTAGCATTGTGCAGGACATGGCAGGGTGTGGCCGTGGCACGACCCCGGACATGGAAGAACATAGCAGGGCGTGGGCGTGGCACGACGCAGGACAGGTCAGGACATGGCAGGGCATGGCCATGGCACGGCTCAGGACGTCTCAAGACATGGCAGGGCGTGGTCCTGGCATGACTTAGGACATGGCAGGGCGTGGCCATGACACGGCTCAGGACGTGTCATGACATGGCAGAGCGTGGCCTTGGCACGACTTAAGATATGCAGTGGCCATGGCACGATTTAGGACATGGCACGGCGTGGCCATGGCAGGACATGTGAGGACATGGTAGGGATGTCAGGACAACTCAGGACATGAGGTGTGGCCATGGCACGACTCAGGACATGTCGGGACACAGCAAGACGTGGTCGTGGCACGGCGCAGGACATGTCGGGACATGGCAAGGCGTGGCCATGGCACGACTCAAGACATGGCAGGACATGTCAGTACACGGCAGGGCGTGGCCGTGGGCCGTGGCACGACGCAGGACATATCACGACAGGGCATGGCCGTGGCATGGCGCAGGGCATGGCAGGACATGGTTGAGCATGGCCATGGAAATGTCTAGACATAGCAGGGCGTGGCCATGGCATGACTCAGGACATGTCAGGACACGGCAAGACGTGGCCGTGGCAAGACGCAGGACATGTCAGGACATGGCAGTATGGCAAGGCGTGGCCATGGCACGACTCAGGACATGGCAGGAATGTGACACGGCAGGGCGTGGCCGAGGGTCGTGGCACAACAGGGCATGGCGCAGGGCATGGCAAGGCATGGCCATGGCAGGTCACGACATGTCAGCGCGTGGCCTCTCGACTATCTCACGGCTCAGGTTGTGGTGGCCATACAACTTAGGACATGGCACGGCATGGCCATGGCATGACTCAAGACGTGTCAGGACATGGCAGGGCGTAGCTATGGCACGACTCAGGACATGACAGCGTGGCCGTGGCACGGCATAGGACATGTCAGGACGACTCAGGACATGGCAGGGAGTGACCATGACATGTCAGGACTACACAGGACATGACGGCTCAGGACATGGCAGGGCGTGGCCATGGCACGACTCAAGACATGGCAGGACATGGCGGGGCGGGGCCCATGGCACGGCTCAGGACATGTCAGGACACGGTAGGGCGTAGCCGTGGCACAACGCATGACATGTCAGGACGGCTTAGGACATGGCCGTGGCACGACTCAGGACATGGTTGAGCATGGCCATGGACATGGCTGGGCGTGGCCATGGTACGACTCAGGACATGTCAGGACACGGCAAGACGTGGTCGTGGCACGGCGCAGGACATGTCATGACATGGCAGGGCATGGCAAGGCGCATGGCACGACTCAAGACATGGCAGGACATGTCAGTACACGGCAGGGCGTGGCCGTGGGCCGTGGCACAGCGCATGACATGTCACGACAGGGCATGGCCGTGGCATGGCGCAGGGCATGGCAGGACATGGTTAAGCATGGCCATGTCTAGACATGGCAGGGCGTGGCCATGGCACGACTCAGGACATGTCAGGACACGGCAAGACGTGGCACGACGCAGGACATGGGAGGGCATGGCAAGGCGTGGCCATGGCACGACCCAGGACATGGTAGGAATGTCAGGACACAGCGCAGGACATGTCATGATAGGGCATGGCCGTGGCATGGCGCAGGGCATGGCAAGGCGTGGCCATGGAATGGCTCAGGACGTGTCATGACATGGCAGAGCGTGGCCTTGGCACGACTCAAGACATGCAGTGGCAATGGCACGATTCAGGACATGGCAGAACATAGCAGGGTGTGGGCGTGGCACGATGCAGGACATGGCAGGGCGTGGCCATGGCACAGCTCAGGACGTCTCAGGACATGGCAGGGCGTGGTCGTGGCATGACTCAGGACATGGCAGGGCGTGGCCATGGCACGGCTCAGGACGTGTCATGACATGGCAGAGCGTGGCCTTGGCACGACTCAAGACATGCAGTGGCAATGGCACGATTCAGGACATGGCACGGCGTGGCCATGGCAGGACATGTGAGGACATGGTAGGGCGTGGCCAAGGCACGACTCAGGAAATGTCAGGACAATTCAGGACATGATAGGGTGTGGCCATGGCATGACTCAAGATATGTCAGGACACAGCAAGACGTGGCCGTGGCACGGCGCAGGACATGGCAGGGCATGGCAAGGCGTGGCCATGGCACGACTCAAGACATGGCAGGGCGTGGCTGTGGGCCGTGGCATGATGCAAGACATGTCACGACAGGGCATAGCCGTGGCATGGTTGAGCATGGCCATGGACATGTCTAGACATGGCAGGGCGTGGCCATGGCACGACTCAGGACATGTCAGGACACGGCAAGACGTGGCCGTGGCACGGCGCAGGACATGTCAGGACATGGCAGGGCATGGCAAGGCGTGGCCATGGTACGACTCAGGACATGGCAGGAATGTCAAGACACGGTAGGGCGTGCCCGACGGTCGTGGCACAGCGTAGGACATGTCATGACAAGGCATGGCGTAGGGCATGGCAAGGCATGGCCATGGCAGGTCACGACATGTCAGGGCGTGGCCTCACGGCTCAGGTTGTGGTAGCCATAGAACTTAGGACATGGCAGGTGTTACATGGTCAATTTTTGCACTATTGACACTACACGGCAGTAGCCACACACAGCCACTCAGCCTCACTTTTTCTGCTCACAGTTTTAGACTTAGCCAAAATTCCAGACTTTCAGAAAACATAAGCACACACACATATACAGGTAAAAACACCCAACCTTTATTATTCTCTTAGAATTACAAAGGATACTTGTTGGAAAGGCTTACAAAACTTCTCATCACTTTACCAACGAAATTACACACATATATAGGGCTGCCATAGGAAGATTTACAAAGGGGCAGTTATGGGCAGTTAAAAACCATGTGCCATGCACATGCCTGTCCTAAAAATAAGCCAACTACCTAGTTTGAATTTGATTCAAACTCTCCCATGAAATTGCATTATCTTCAGCAACTGAACCAACTGCTCATGTGCCAAACACATGAGTTTAACTTCCACAGCACATGTCTTGCACACTTCTTCAGTCAAATGCCTTGCACACTGATTTTCCAGCTTTTTCCCCACACTTAACTTCCTGCCTTGCCTTGTATTTTGGACCATGTCTCGCCCATAAGCTTGTGACCATGTCTTAGCCATGAACTTAGTCGTCTCACTGATCCGCACGCATGCCTTAGTCAAGTGCCATGCGCCCTCTTTGCCTTAGCCGTTGCCCACGATCAAGGCTGCCTTGCCATCGCCCGAGGCACCTTGCCTAGCTGATTTGTCTAATTCCATGCACTGACTTAGACACACATCCAGCTCCGAACATTGCTTATCAACACCCATGTCAAGGGGCAATGGACAAGCCCTTGACATAGAATCTGCCCGCATCTGTCATGGCTCAATATTAGGGGCTAACAAACCACCCCCACTAGTTGAACTCGACGCCCTCGTCGAGGCTGATTTCAAGTAGTCCTCAATTTGATCTTCAAATTGCCCTAAAAAATTCCCCTTCTCCCAAGTTGCATCTTCCTCGGGCTTGCCTTTCCATTGAATTAAAAATTATGTCCGCCTGTTCTTCTTGTGCATCCCAAGTACGCGGTGGTCCAGAATATTTTCGATCTCATCCTCAATCTGAGTGCGCACTTCAGGAGGAGCTCTCTTGATCTTCTTGTGCCTATCCGGATCTTCAGGATCTTCAACATAAGGCCTCAAATAACTCACATGGAAAGTGGGGTGTATCTTCATTCTGTCCGGCAGCTTCAACCGGTAAGCAACTTCGCCCACCTTTTCAATCACTTCAAAGGGACCATCATACCTTGAAACCAATGCTCTATGCCTTACCCGTGTATCAATCTTTTTCAAGATTTGTGGAGTAAGCTTCAATAACACCTTGTCGCCCACCTTGAATTTCAATGGACGTTTGTTCCGATCAGCATACTTCTTCATGCGTTTCTGTGCCAATTTCAAACTGTCCGTTGCTTCCTTCATCATGGCCTGTCTATCCCAACCATAGCGATAGGCAGCAAGACATTTGCCTCCAGTATTCTGTTGCGCCATCTCTGTCGCTAACCTTGGCTGTTTTCCCAACACGATTTCAAATGGACTCTTCTCCGTCGCTGAAGACTTGTGACAATTATAGGAGAACTGTGCACAGTCCATTAAATCTGTCCAGTTTCGCTGACTAGCAGTCACGAAATGTCTCAAGTATTCCTCCAGCAGATGATTGATTCTTTCAGTTTGGCCATCAGTTTGGGGATGGTTTGCCGTTGAAAACTTCAAGTTTGTACCCATCAGATTGAACAAATAAGTCCAGAACCGGCCTGTGAACCTTGCATCCCTGTCACTAATCACATCCTGTGGCATACCGAAATACTTGACAACATTCGTGAAGAATAATTCAGCAGCGACCTTTGAGGGACATTCTGTTGGGGCAGCAATAAAAACAACATACTTTGAAAACCTGTCGACCACAACCATGACTGAAGACAATCCATTAACCTTAGGAAACCCGCTGATCAAATCCATAGAAACAGATTGCCATGTTTCTTCTGGAATGGGCAGAGGTTGCAGCAACCCCGCTTCTTTCTTCCTCTCAGTTTTGTCAAGTTGACAAACGAGGTAGCTCTTCACATAAGCTTCAACGTCGTGTTCCATTCTTGGCCAGAAATAACATCGGGACAGAAGTGCTAGCATCCTTTGAATTCCCGGATGACCAGACCAAAGTCTATCATATGTTTCCTTCAGCAGCTCACGACGCAGTCCTTCACCAAGTGGTACCGCGATTCTCCCCCCTTTGAAATAGAGGAGATCGTCCTCGATCCAGTACCTCCGCACCGTACCTTCTTTAACATGATTTATCTTTTTGACATACGATACATCATTTGCCGTAGCAGACTTTATTTTATCAAGAAAATCTGTCTCAAGTCTTGTGATTGAATAAATAGCAGCAAAGACTTCCTTGCGACTCAACGCATCAGCGACTTGGTTGTGTTTGCCTGGTTTGTGCTCCCACACAAAGTCGTAT